>ML859238.1:11155-25656 GCA_009831015.1 Picea engelmannii | reverse complement strand
CGGTACACATGGGGAGATGATCAATTCAGATCTCCATGGGGTTGAAGAGCCCATCCGATGGATGCTGAGACCCCACCATGGGGCAGAGACGAGACAAAGATGGATATGTGTCTTGCATCAGAGAAGAAGAGGACGTTCCACTAGAGGCACCCCAACAGAGCTTGACCTAGGGGGATTTGCCCTTTTTCAGTGGAACATTGGCCTTGGAAGGCCTAGGGCATCACCCATCATATCCATGATGTCATCCAACAATATGGATATTTTGGGAGGCAGACTGTGTAGTATTGGCATGTGTGGCAGGTTGGAGAAGCCCAAGGAGGGATAACGTTTTGCTCTAGGATGCCCCATTTTCCCTAGAAGGGGCTAGCGCCTCCCTTAGAGGGGCTTCTTATCACTTTACAACTCAATTGGGGTTTTAATTTGACAATTTAATGTAAAACAGTATGATTTTGATAATTTGGCCTTGTCGGCCATTTACCTGACCTAAAATGTAAAATTAGGTCAAGGTTTTGTATATTGAGGGATTTTCACTCTCATTTTAACATCACAACTCACTCTCATTTTCACTGCCTTGACCACTTTTGCTCTCTCCTCCTCCACTCCCTTATGGTGGGGCCCCAAACTTGGGACTTTGTCGACCCCCACGACTGACCTTCTTCTTTCCCTTTGACCAAAGAGCAAGATCCTCGTCACCCTAACTAATCTGCTGTTGTTGCTACTGCTGCTGTCCAAAAGCCTTGGCTGCTAGCGTAGTCTCCTTCTCGATGAAGTCATCCCACATCCTCTCCCATGTAAGCATGACCTCCCTGGCATCTATGCCACGTACAAATGGACCCCACAGTTTGGTGAAGCTATTCATAGCTTGCCTCACCAAAGAGTTAGGGTCAAAAACCTCGTCGACGGCTCCAAGCTCGTTTCTGATTTGAGTGAAGCGACCAAGGAATGAAGTTACCGACTCATCCTTGAGCATGCGAATGCCCCTGAGTCTATCATGAAGAACCATCTTCCGATTCTCATTGGAGCTCTCATACAACTTGCATAGAGATGCCCACATCTTGTATGCACAAGCCTTCCCCGTCAAATGGGGTATAATATGATCACAGACTGCGTCCTAAAAAATCTGCCAAGAAGATGTGTATGACAACCAACAAAATGTTGTACCAATTGCTCAAAATTTCAGCCACCAACACTCTGACACCATGAAGATTTTACAGGTCCTATCAGCTTGCCTACTGGGTCTGTCTTTGACCACAGTTAGGCTCTAAGTTTCAACTGCCAGGTAAAGTATTTTCTGTTGGTTTATAACAACCAACAGTCCAAATGTTTCTTGTTGATTTGTTACGGTTATACTTGCGATTTTGGGTGCTCTAGCATGTAGTTTTAGTGTCCAGATGTTAGCACATGCATACCAAAATAAATACAACACACCTATAGATATTTACAATTGAAAATAAAGAGATCTAAGAGACTAATCAATGCATTTGTGTACACGGGTATTTTTGGTCAAGATGACCCTGGATAAAACCCCCCCGAGGAAAACCAGTTTGGAATATGTATGTATATATGAGGAAAGCAAAAGAAGGAATACATCAAGTACAATAAATTATAGAACCTGATACAATATGAACTTGCTCTGAGTTGATATACAAGCCCAAAACCAACAAGTGCGCACCACATACAAGCTTCCAAATCCATTGAATTTGCTCCAACTGCAAACTGTGAGCTCAGATCTGGAAACCCCTCCACAGTAATGAAGCTCTGTTGAATGGCTTTCCTCTGCAATTGATCTCACTGCAATCTGATGGCTATAAGTCCCTCAACAACCGATGCGCCCCAATTTGGCAACGCCCTCCACAGAAGTAGAACCTCTCCAGTAAATAAATCATGCAAGTAGCTAGTAGCCCAAGCTCAAGCTAGCGCCCCAAGCTCAAGCATCCTCACAAAACTGACCTCATGCTCATCCTCCAAGAGCTCCTCTCACAATGAACAAATGAGTGAATGAACAATGCGCCCTCCTTCATCCTTTGTGCCCCTTTTTGACATCCAAAAGGAAACCTAGAATATGAACGGTGGAGATCATCTCATCTCCCATCTAATCGATGGTTGATATCTCCCCATAAATATCTAAATCACAAACCCACTTTGGGTTAAGTTTCCTAAGTCAACTCTATGTCTCTAATTCACCCCTTTGTGAATTAATAGTCACTTTTAGGCCAAAATGACTAAATTTCACTTTAGACAAAGTCAAAGTAAAATTAGACATAAGTACAAGGTACAAATTTTAATGTCCTTCCCTCATGTGCTAACGAGGTCATAAGCACATGGGGGGACACCTCCCAAGGTACAAAACTCAACAGAAACGAGAAAACCGAGCTTTGTGGCTCACTAACTTTATTAAAAATTCTACACTACTTTCTTTTCTTTTGGGCTTTTGGATCCTTATAGATACGGATCGATAATCTAACTAAATACAACAAAAGAAAAGACTTTCTTGAGCCTTGGGTCTTCAAGGGATTGACTTGGGTGAGGGGTCTTCCACTTGGATTCCAAAGATCGCTCTTGTATCTTAAATGACTTGTTAGGAAAACAAAGAAAGTGTGTTATTAATGGAAGAAAGTAAATTAAAACATAAAGGAAAGAAAGTGATTTTCAACAATCTCTTTTGAAGGACAACTTATTTTAAGTACAGGACAAAATTGTTTAGTTTTTTAGAGGGTTTAGGAGGTTATTTGTCGCTTGGCTGCCTCAAATTGATCCAAGATGAAATGAGCTTGTCCTTGGCTATCCTTCAACCTGTTTTTAGAGGGTTTAGGAGGTTATTTGTCGCTTGGCTGCCTCAAATTGATCCAAGATGAAATGAGCTTGTCCTTGGCTATCCTTCAACCTGTGAAAACAATGAAAAAAAGGAGTCCAAAGGCTGCCAAAAGAGGGTTAGTCCAGCAAAGAGAAATTACCCAAAACATGCAAAAAGCTGAACTGGAAACTAGAGACTATGAGCTAACAAAATCTAACTTTATTGTAGAAAATTTATGACTGTCAGGACAGCAGGGTAAAACACTTTTGACTTTAAGAGATAGGAATTAAAAATAGCTAAAATTGCTTAGAAAACCCTTGCCAAATCTGCACTTTTGAGATATAACTCTGAGCAATTAGTAGATCTAGAGAAATAATCATGCAAAGCAAATAATAAACCTTAAGAACAGAATTCTTCTTTGCATGCAAGTAATCGTAAATCTTTTTTTAGAGAATTTTAGAGAGGAGAGAGAGAAGCTTGTAGCTTGGAACTCTTGGGCAATGGAGTCTCTCGGTGGATTGAGGAGGGACTATGTCTTTGAGTCTTGGAGTTGTGGAAGATGCAAATTAACTCGGCCACCTCTCCAAGCAATGAGATCTTGTATGCTTCAAAAGACTTGCAAAAAAATGTTAAATTATGGTGCTCCCTACACATGAAATCTAGATAGCATGTAATTAAGCAAAATTTGCATGCAAATCTTTAATTGCGTGTGTAAAAAGACAAAAAGATATAGAAAACAAATTAGTTTAAATGATCTTTTTCGCTGGGTGACAACACCTCTTCAAAGGCCAATATTAACAATTGAAAATCAAGCAATTAAACAACATCACCTCATAAATTTGAGAACATGACAATGATCATCCATACACATTCACAGGATACCACAATTGAAAAGGAAACAATTAAACATCACCTCATAAATTTGAGCACATGACAATGATCATCCACACACTTGCACAAGACACATTCTTGACCTCCAAAGTCCCTATTCCATTAGAAAAAGAGAGATATTACAATCATATACATCAATGTTTCCCAATCTCCGACTAACCAAATGGAGGAGGGTCTCCTTGTATTTATTACCATTTGGGTGATAATCCCAAGAAAGGATGCACATTGCAGGAGGGAGTGGCGCATAAAGTAAAGGGGAGTGGCGCATAGAGTGAAGGGGAGTTGATGTGGGGTGAGGTGGAGTGGTGTGGAGTGATGTGAGGTGGAGTGGAGTGTCTACACATAGTTGGTGGTGTTGCCATCATTCCAAAAGATAAGTATCAAATTGCAATTAATTATATGCTATCATGCAATTCTGTGTGCACTCTGTATTGTTTAGTTAAATGTGTTTAATTTGACTTAATGCATGTTATATTTATATATATGAGAATGTTTCTGTGTGTTAGCGTTCGCCCGGCCATGGGAGTGATGGTTGGGGTCGTTACAGTTTGGTATCAAAGCCAAGGTTTCAACACTGAATGTAGATGGGTCGAACGAGTGGTCTTTGGACCCAAGGTATGGAGTGAAATTGTGTCTCGAAGGACTAATTTTGAACCTTGGATTGTTTCTGAGTGCCAAGGAGTCACTTGGCTGTGTTACAATCGTGTATCTGGGATGTTATAAAATCTGTAGTCGGTGTGGCATATGGCCACAGGGGGAGAGAGAGAGCTCAACACCATAAGTGTTGGAGCTGTAGGATCTATTTGGGAGGAAGGGAGAACTCTTACGATCGTTAGATCCATAGTAGGTGTCGAAAGGATATCCGAGAAGCCTTTCGGGAGTTTAGCTATCGGGAAAAGCGGGGAGCACTGAGACATAAAACCCTGAAATCCCGTAAAGATCCAAATCGTAGATCTAGGAAAAAATCTTGACCGTTGGATCAAGCAGACAGTAAATCGCAATTTCGCGATTTCAACTTTTTCGGGGAAAAACGATTTGTGCTAATGCACAAACTCTCAAAACCCAAAGTCACGAAAAGAAAAATGAAGGTGGCGGGACCCTATGACGTCGTCGGAGGTGACGTGGGCCTTCTTAGACCTGCCACGTACCACCGCCATAGTTGGCGACAACTGTGCTATGGGCCCAGGGATGGGAAAGGTCAGAAGTTTGGGAGTCGGGAGCTGGAGAGGGAAGCGAGTGCGAGAACCTCCGGAACCAAAATCCTGAAGCCCTGAAATCCCGAAACCCCGAAGTTTCGTTTGGATAACGTTGTAGACCTATCGCTTGGTCACGACACTTGGTCGTGTGGGGTTGGGGAAAACAGAGGAAAGGGCTATGGCCTGAGTGTGCTGCAGAACTGAGCAGAGCTAAGAAATTTCATGGAAACAGAACGTTTTCTTGAATCAAGTCATTTTGAATGTTGTGGAATTTGTTAAGGATTAATAACCTGACAAATTGCTGTGGTCTGCACATTGTGTTTGCATAAGTTTAGCAAGTGCCAGAACCATTTAGAGTCGCCACCGATTGCAAGGAATGGAAGAGGTGCGAATTGCCTCCAGTTCAGAGAACGAAAGAAAATGAATGGATGTCAACTTGGGAGTCGAAGGATCGAACTCCAATGGGCACGAAAAGGAGATGAATAAGGAAGGGCATATGATGAAAATCATTGAAAGATTGCAGATTGATGCCTTGGCTCACCAAGCTGATAGCAGAAGGCTCAAGAAAAATCAGGATAAACAAGGTGAATTTAACTTGAAGTTGTTGCAGAGCCTGGATAGGATTGAAAGGAGATTGGAAAAGGAGAGTGACTCAAGCAAAACAGGGAGTCACAAGACCCCTGAGAGGAAAAGAAGATTGAGAAGTGTTAGCAGACATCGTCGTTGCTCTCTAAAGCATTCCGGTAAGGAAACACAAAGTAGTTCAAGCCCATCTCCTACCAGAAAACATAGGAGGTCTGGAGTAGATGAACTGAAAGGAGAAATGAATAAGATTAAGCCTCCCACGTTTCAGGGAGAACACAAGAAGGAAGAAGATGCAGAAGCATGGTTGCTTGGCATGAGGAAATATTTCCAATTGCAGAATTATTCCTCTCATGCAGAAGGAAGAATTGCGATGTATCAATTGAAAGAAAAAACATCCATGTGGTGGGATCAACTTGTACAGGTGCAACACATTAGAGAGAAATATATCATTGGGAAGGAATTCAAGAGATACTTTGAGAAGAAATATCTGATTAAAAGATATTATGACAGAGAGATGAAAGAGTTCTTCGAACTCAAGTTGGGCAGCATGACCATTGATGAATACGAACGAAGGTTTTTGGAATTATTGAAGTATGTTCCATTCATCAAAGATGAGGATGTCAAGATTCATAGGTATCTAAGTGGATTACAACTTTCTATTGGTGACAAGATTCAATATGATGACCCTAAGTCTATGGAAGAAACAATAAGAAGAGCGAAATGCTTATATGAACAACAGAGGGAAAAGCTTACCTTTTAGAAGGCTTGGGAAGACAAGAAGAAGTTCAAGAAGGAACAGAGGCAGAAGGCAAACAAGCCTCCCTTTTTCAGAAACAGTCCTCAGGGACAACCATCTTTCAGAGAGCCCAGAAAGGCTGAAGTGGGTGGACAATTGCCAAGGAAGACAACTATGGAGTGTTGGGGTTGTAAAGGAAACAATAGGTACAAAGATTGCCCCCACATAAATGATAAAACGAGAGTCGTCCACAATGTTCAACACGCTGAAACAATGGAGGACATGGGCAGTAGAATGCCAAGGATCTACGCAGCCCTGGACAACAAGCAAGCTAAATTTCAATCGCACATGAATGAAGTGGAAGGTATGATTAACAACCGACTCACTGTTTTAATTGATTCTGGAGCTAGCCATAGTTATATAGATCCTAGAGTGGTGGAAGGTTTGCATTTATCAAGAAGCAAACATGAAAAGTCTTGGTTAGTGCAGTTGGCTACAGGAACCAAGAGGAAGGTCATTGAGTTGGTTAAGTCATGTCCTATGGACATGAAAGGATTGAGCACGAAGGCTGAATTGAACATTGTAACACCCCTGTTTCCCCCAATTTGTAATTAATCATAGAATAGGAATTATCATGCTAATGCAAGAGGAAAATGTAAATGTATGATTGTTTGAGTTGCTAATAACTGATTGTGGGGGTGAAGCCTTGAAAGTACTGGCCATGATATCACTAGAGGAAGAATCTGAAAACCATTCAAGAGGGTTCATATATCAAATAACCCCAAATCTTCATGATAAGGATGACAAACCTCCTTCAAATCCCAAGGAAAGGAAAGCAATCAATGAAGAGAGAGTGGTGGTTGAATCACCAACTACCCCCCAATGAATGGAAACATGGGCTGGCGGCCCGAAGTACTGCAGGGACCTGTGGGCTTGAGTTTCCTTTTGACAGAAGGAACAGGATAGGTCGGCGAAACCGTCCAAGGTAAGAGGGACACAGGGGAGAGGAGAAGGAAAACAGAGACGAGAACGGGAGCTCGCAAGGGAGAGGTGTGAAGCTCTCCAGCGGACCGCGAACAGAAGGCCCCAAGCTTGATGCCGAAGAGCATCTGAGAAACCTCTCCGAGGCCACAAACGAGTGAGAAAGCTTCGAGTTGTAGAAAACAGGACCCGAACAGAAACTGAAACAGAGAGAGAACCCTCGAGAAGAGTGAGAGTTCCCTGGTGATATCATGGCTTGGCACGGGGGTGGCCAGAGTGCAAATATTGAATGCCTTTAAGCCTATGGTCGGGTGGAAGGATGAACACCCACAGTCAGTTGGTTGGCGGCAACCTGTAATAGATAAGTTATTTCTTACTCTGTGTAATTTAGCTGTAACTGGGCATGAATTTGGTTATATGGTGTATGTTTCAAGAATTGTGCTTGATTTCTGAATGGATATACTGTGTCTCTTTCCTTACTGCTTGGCTATATAATTAGGCCAATAAGAGATTATATGGATATGACATGATTGGTACTCGTAAATACTTGTGTCCTGAGGCGGCTTGAGTTAGAGCCACGAACGGTGAGTTCGTCGACCTTAGGCATAGTCTCATGTACACATGCCAACCTTCCTAGTTGTCTAGAGTCCCTTGGAGGACGAATTTTGTTAGGCTCAGGAGAGGTAGTGTAGTTATGCACACGCTCCCTGCGAGGCAAGTAGAGACCGAGACTCACTCAAGTCTTAGACTTGACGAATGAGCGCAAGGGGTGTGCGGAAGACTCTTATAAGAGTCGAGCCCAGGAGAAAGAGCGCAAAACTCTTAATTCCTTCATAGCTGAGAAAGCTCAGGAGGGACAACACTGTTCGTAAGTGCTGGCGAGACCCAATAGTCGGCTCGCAGTAGAAGATCGAACGCTGAGAGCTTTGAAGCGTCGGAATCTTTTGAGATCGGTAAGAAAGCCAAAGCTCAAAAGGAAGAGCAACAAAAACCCTTAGATCAACTGTAGAGTGTGGATCTGGACCATTGAAATCCTACGTCTAGACACACAGGATAGCGCGCAAGAGGAGAGGATATGAACGGATGGTATAGAACGGTCAGATTTGGAGCGGGGACCGACAGTCGTTGGATCCGAAGATAGGCGCACGAAAGAAGTCTCGAAATCACTTCAATCGTTGGATCGTTGGAGGACAGGTGGCAAACATCCGGAAGCCACTGGGGTTTCGAAACTTAGGCATATAAGGGTGGTGAAGAACAAGGATTTGCAGTCACCAAAATTGCGAGGGTTATTCTGGATCTTTGGATCCAGAGCGACACGTGGCAGAGATATAACCCATCGGAGTTTCAGCATCCGAGATATCTAAGGGCAAGTCTCTTGTACTCGCCAGTCCCAAAATCCCGAAATGACATAGTGTGTCTAGAGTTTGGATGTTTCGGTGTTTCGGCACCCGGGAAACCCAAGGGTCAGTTCCCTTGTACTCGTCGGTTGCGAAACCCTGACTTGTGAAACCCTGAAATAATAATAGCATGGATAAGTCTTGATGTCTTGGTATTTCGGCACCCGTGATATCTAGAAGCAAGTCCCTAGTACACGCCAATCTCGAATTCCCGACTTGTGAAATCCCGATACGACTTAGCGCATGTAGATTTGGTTTTTCAGTGTTTCGGCAGCCAGAAAACCGAAGGGTATGAACCCCTCGTCCTCTTCTACCGCGAAACTCCGAAAGGTGGGATGCAAGGTTTTAATCCGAGGCATTGTTAGATGTGACAAACTGTTGGTCCCTTTCGGATTTCGGCACTTAGAGAGACAAGAGAGCAGAGGAACACATGCATCGCAATTTCCCGAATCGCAAAAGCCGGAAAAACCTCTCCGGTAAGGCCCGTGGTCATAGCCAACGATCACATGGGTAAGGATAAGGGATGGTAGGGTCTGCATTAGGCCCAATAGGAATTCGAGGATTCTGTTCCTCGGTGAAAGGAAGGAAAAAGGCGAAAAATATTAGTTCTCGTAGTGGGTGTGTGACAAACATTCTGCCTTTAGGCTCTTATGACTGTTTAATTGGGATGGACTGGTTGGACCAACACCATGCCCTTCTGGATTGTCGTATCAAGGAATTTACTTGCCTGGATCAGGAAGGAAATTAGAAACAGTCCAAGGAATTCCTAGAGCTGTTGTTGTCAGAGAAATTTCAACATTACAACTGAAGAAATGCTACAGGAAAGGTTGTCAGTTGTTTGCAACCCATATGGAGGAAGCATCTAAGGATGAGGTCTCAAGAATTGGAGACCATGCGGTACTAAAAGAGTTTGAAGATGTATTTCAGGAGGTACTCGGACTACCTCTGAAGAGAGAGATCGATTTCTCTGTAAATTTGATGCTTGGAGCAACTCCAGTGTCGAAAGCTCCTTATAGAATGAACACACCCGAACTGAAAGAATTTCAGTTGCAGCTGGAAGAGCTTTTGAGGAAGGGTACATTCGTCCAAGCGTGTCGCCTTTGGGTGCCCCTGTTCTATTCATGAATAAGAAGGATGGAACGTTGAGGCTGTTGTGCATAGACTTCCGACAACTGAAAAAAGTAACTGTTAAGAACAAGTACCCTCTGCCAAGGATCGACGATTTTTTTGATCAATTGAAGGATGCAAAAATATTTTCGAAGATAGATCTCAGATAGAGATATCACCAGGTAAGAATAAAGGATGAAGACATCAAGAAGACCGCCTTTAGAACAAGATATGGTCATTATGAGTTCACGGTGGTGTCGTTTGGACATTCGAACGCACCTGTTGTTTTTATGTGCTTGATGAATGGTGTATTCATGGATTATCTAGACAAGTTTGTCATAGTCTTCCTGGATGACATTTTGGTGTATTCCAAGTCAGAAGAAGAGCATGAACAACACCTGAGGATGGTGCTGCAGGTGCTAAGAGAGCACCAACTGTATGCCAAGTTGAGCAAATGTTCATTTTATCAAAGGCAGATCCATTACTTGGGGCATATTATTTTAGAAGAAGGGATCGTCGTGGATCTTGAGATGGTTGAGGCCATCAGAGAATGGAAAGCGCCAAGGTATGTGGCGGAAGTTAGATCCTTTCTAGAGGGCTATTACAAAAGGTTTATCACAGGGTTCTCAAAGATAGCCTACCCTATCACTTATTTGCAAAGGAAAGAGAATAAGTTTCAGTGGAAAGAGGATTGTGAGAAAAGTTTTCAGCGATTGAAGCAACTGTTAACTAGTGCTCCAATCCCGAGGATCGCAGATCCAAACAAAGATTTCGTAGTATGCACTGATGCATGCAAAGAAGGACTGGGAGGAGTCCTCAGTCAGAATAGATTCATAATTTTTTATGAATCTAGAAAGGTGAAAGAGCATGAAAGGAATTATGCCACTCACGATTTGGAGTTGGTAGCAATCGTTCACGCTCTGAGGAAATGGAGACATTACCTCATGGGGAGGAAATTTGAATGGAGAAGAGACCATAACGGTCTGAAGTACTTGTTTGACCAACCAACCTTGAATGCTAGGCAGAGCAGATGGTTGGAGTTTTTGTGTGAATACGACTTTGATATCAAGCATATCAAAGGGAAGGAGAATAAAGTGGCTAATGCACTCAGCAGAAAAGTGCACAACTTACATGCTACAACCATTAGCATGTACCAAATTGATCTAAAGGGACGAATTTTGGAGGCTGCAAATACAAATTTGTAGTACAGAGATTTGGTAGCAAAGCTACAGCGAGGTAAGATTCCACAGAAAGAGGAGATTTATAAATTAGGAACTGATGGGTTAATTATGTACAAGAACAAAATTTATGTACCTAATGTCCAGGAATTGAAACGTACATTTTTGCACGAAATGTGTAATGTCCCTTATGTAGGGCACCCTGGATATTAGAAAACTGTGGCAGCAGTCAAGAGTCATTATTTTTGGCCAAGTATGAAGAAAGAGATTGCAGAATACATCGCACCCTGGATATCATAAAACTGTGGCAGCAGTCAAGAGTCATTATTTCTGGCCAGGTATGAAGAAAGAGATTGCAGAATACATCGCCAGATGTATAGAATGCCAAAAGGTTAAAGCTGAGCACAAACACCCAGCAGGGTTGGTGCAACCTTTACCCATTCTTGAGTGGAAGTGGTGACAATGGATTTCATCGCCGGTTTGCCCAGAATAGGTAAGCAACATGAATCAATCATGGTGGTGGTGGACAAGCTTACGAAAGCTTCCCATTTTATTCCGTTAAAGACCACTCATAAGGTAGCAGATGTTGCTGATATTTTTATGAAGGAAGTGGCACGATTGCACGGAGTTTCCAAGACAATTGTGTCTGATAGAGACTCGAAATTTACCTCGAATTTCTTGAAGGGGTTGTTCAAGGGATTCAAAACGAATCTGAATTTTAGTACAACCTACCATCTTGAGTCATATGGGCAAACAGAGCGGGTGAATCGAGTGATAGAAGACACACTGAGAATGTATGTGATGGGTAAACCATCAAAATGGGAAGACTACCTACATTTGGTAGAATTCGCCTACAACAATGGGTATCAAGCATCATTGAAAATGAGCCCATTTGAAGCACTTTATGGCAGAAAGTGCAACACTCTGGTAAGCTGGGATAACCCAGCTGATAGAGCGGTAGTTGGGCAATAATTGCTCAAGGAAATGGAAGATCAAATGCTAAAAATTAAGCAGAATTTGAAAGTTTCCCAAGACAGGCAGAAAAGTTATGTTGATAGGAACAGAACCCACAGAGTCCCTAAATTTGGGAAACTGTGCCAAGTTGGCGGCTAGACTTTGCGGTCCATTTGAAATACTAGAAAGGATTGGTCTAGTTGCATATATGCTTGCATTATCTACATCCATGACTATACATAATGTGTTTCATGTTTCATTGCTTAAGAAATATATACCTGATGCTAATCATGTAATCGATTGAAATGTGATTCAGGTGGAGCAAGAAGGTGTGTTGCAAGTGCATCCTGTGCGCATATTGGACAGGAAAAGAAAACAACTCCGGAATCAAGCTAAAGGGCTTGTAAAGGTCCAGTGGACCTGGTACGGTCCTGAGGACACGACATGGGAGCATGAGGATGCTATGCGGGCAGAATATCCACACTTTTTTTGAAGAGTTTACAAATCCCGTGGATTCTGTGGGAAAGTTGCACTGAGGACAGTGCAAAAATAAGGGGAGGGGATTGTAATACCCCAAGGACATGTCCCAATATCATTATGAATTGTAATTATGTTATATAGGCTAGTGAGACAAGTTTATATAAGCTGATAAGCTTATATGTTTATTAGACTTGAGAGCCTAAGTGTTAAAGGCCAGGAGCCTGATTTTGTACATGTAGTCACACACATTATTAATAAAAGATAAACATCTCTGCGTGTGGACCGACCATGATGAATGAGTGATGGGGGACTAAGCTGCCACAAAGACTGAGTAAGGGAGAGGGGGATGAAAGGTTGGGAGAAGGGGCTAAGGTTGGGGGCTTAAGCCCTTGGGAATACTAATTTATTATTATTCCAAATTACTGTGTAAATGTTTATGTGTTATCCTAAGTTCTTTTGAAGCACAGGGACTTCCAAATGGGAAGGAACGTGCTTCATGGATGACATGTGTCAACCCGAGCACATGCAATTTAACCCAGGAAATGAGTTGTGTTGGGGGTTCGCTTCCCATTCTTCCAACCTCGGCATGAGTTTGTTCGGCATTCGCCATCCTCCGTCTGAACGCGTTTTGGCCTATGTGATTGGACCTCTGCATACCTCACACACTTGAAACCCGTGGTAAACCGTGAACTG
Source organism: Picea engelmannii (assembly GCA_009831015.1). Lineage (NCBI taxonomy): Eukaryota > Viridiplantae > Streptophyta > Pinopsida > Pinales > Pinaceae > Picea > Picea engelmannii. The sequence continues at coordinate 12,664 of ML859238.1, read as the reverse complement.
AATCGTGTCTCCTGGGTTTCTTGCTAAGAAGCCCGACCCATCTTGTAAACTCCGAGTCGAGCTATGCCTTAGCGCTGATTGTTGCCGTTTTTGGGTGTCCATAACTGTTTTTCCCAGTTGGATGTAGTGGCCACGCAGTTCTCGACTGAATGTGGCTGGCTGCCGCTGTCTGTACCTGGTTAAGCCTTGTTGTCGTCCTCACTGTGTTGGAATTAGTCAAAGAGCAGGTTGTCAGGCCTGTGAGAAATGCTCTCTAGGTTAGAGAGTGTGTTGAGGAAGTGAAAACTCCTGGAAGGAGTCCTGTAGCTGCTATAGAACTCTGAGACTTTCGATCCGGTTTGTTGCCGAAGCCCAAGGCAAGGGAGGTTAGCATCCGAAGGACTGTCTCGGTGACATTGAAGGTGTATACTCCTGGGGTGGAATAGGCATGTGGAACAGGCATGTATACTTTTGGGAGAGAATCCTTCCTCTGTGACTGTGTGACTTCCCATTGACCATGCCTAGCCTAGGATTCCCTGCTCGGTGGAGCTTAGTCCCAGCTCCGGGGTGACCTACTCCTGAGAGTGATGAGCAGCGTGGTCTAAGGGTGGGAGGTTCATGGAAAGTCTACACGCAGTTGGTGGTGTTACCATCATTCAAAAAGATAAGTATCAAATTGTGATTAATTATATGCTATCATGCAATTCTGTGTGCACTTTTTTTTGTTTAGTTAAATGTGTTTAATTTGACTTAATCCATGTTATATTTATATATATGAGAATGTTTCCGCGTGGTAGTGTTCGCACGACCATGGCAGTGATGGTCGAGGTCGTTACACTTCCTGAGACAGAACTAGGAACATAGAGATGATCTCCTCCATTCAGAGAGTTGAGAAGAACTCCAGATGATTATCTAGTGGGAAAGGTGATCTGTTGAGTTAGATGTGCCTGTGGCTGAGCACAAGGTGAACCTGTGAAATCCCAAAGTGTTGGCTGGGTCTTATTGTCTTCTTGTAAGTTGAGTCAATTTAGAGAAGGTTGGATTATTCAAGTCAATTAGACATGGATTCTCTCTATCACTAGCATTGTACATTATGGAAATTTAGGTTCTAGGCTATATGCTTCACCACATAACTTCATAAGGGACTATTAAGGGTATCTCCCTCATGGAGAATAATGTTGTCTAACTTATTAAAGGCCATTTCATATATGGCTCATTTTTTGAACGATTAGGAATGTCATAGGAGTTTGTGTATGTAGTACCCCAATGGAATCCATTCATATTTTTGACATTGCCTTGTGCTCCAAGTTATCGGTGCTTAAAATGTAGTGCTACTGTCTCTTCCATGTGACCTACCTATTTGGCTCACCAATATAGGATGAACTTGTTTATAACAAGTTTTTAAGTTCTTGGTATCCTCTTCTCCTTTTAGGATTCCCTATAAATTCTTTGGGAGGTGTTTTTACAAGGAATTTCCAAAGAAGTTGATAAATGGATTTTTAAGCCTAAGTCATTGGAAACTAGGTTTTT
>ML859236.1:27479-37815 GCA_009831015.1 Picea engelmannii | reverse complement strand
TAGTAGTAGAATCACAGGTGCATTGTTCACAACTTTGTAGTAAAGGTTTGGATCTGCATGACTTTTGGAGAAACCAAGTCTTGTTAGATAACTGTCTATTCTGGCATACCAAGCTCTTGGAGCTTGCTTGAGTCCATATAAAGCTTTCTTCAATCTGCAAACGTGAGTGTCTCTGGAATGTACTTCAAACCCTTGAGGTTCAATATATACTTCTTCTTCGATTGCTCCATTGAGGAAAGCTGTCTTTACATCCATCTGATGTAAACTCCATCCCATGGAGGCGGCAAGAGATATGATAGCCCTAATGGAAGTATATCTAGCCACTGGAGCAAATGTTTCGTCATAGTCTTCTCCCTCCTTCTGGGAGAACCCTCCAGCTACGAACCTTGCTTTATATTTATCCACGCTTCTGTCTGCTGCATGTTTGATCTTATATACCCATTTTGAAGTTACCATTGATTTTTCTTTAGGTCTAGGCACAATTTTCCATACATCATTTTTCATGATGGATTGGTGTTCTTCCGTCATAACTTCTTTTCATTGTTTCTTTTGAACTGCGTCTTCAAACGTGGTTGGTTCTTCATCTAGAAGCTTTGTCATACATGCTGCATAACTTGAGAATCTTTTAGGCTTCTTACTTTTTTTGAATGTCTCATTTGGGACCTTGAGTCTTTCTGCTTCTTGTAAGGTAGCTTCAAGCCAAGCTGGTCGTTTCTTGGTCTTAGGTACGGTGTCTGAATCAATGGTTTCACATGGTTGTATTGGATGATCAATTTGTTCCTTTTTGTCATTTTGGTTTTTTGTTCTTCCTTCAATAGGTTCTTCATACTCTTCTTCTATAGTTTCTTCTATGGATTCCTTGAAAGCCATCTTTTCATTAAAGGTCACGTCTCTGCTGACTTCAATCTTATGTTGTTCAGGAATATAGATTCTATAAGCTTTGGATGATTCACTATATCCCACGAATATGCCCTTCTTTCTTGAGGGTTCTAATTTATTCCTTTTGTCCTTGGGAAAGTGAGAGTAAACAGGACATCCAAAGATTCTTAGGTTTTCCACATTAGGTTTGTTACCCGAGAAGGCTTGTTCTGGAGTCATGTCCTTCAATATGTGGTGAGGACTTCTGTTCGGAACATATATTGTTGTCATGGCTGCTTCTCCCTATAAGAACATGGATAAACCTTGATCGTTTAGTAGTGCTTTTACGGTTTCTTCAATAGATCTGTTCTTTCTTTCCGCTACACCATTTTGTTGAGGATTATGAGGAATAGTCAACTCCCTCCTAATCCCTGCCGATTTGCAGAATGCAACAAATTCCTTTGATGTGTATTCTCCTCCGTTATCTGTTCTTAAGGTTTTGATCTTCTTGTTTGTGAGATTCTCTATCTCTGCTTTGAATTCTTGAAATTTGCCGAATACTTCGTCCTTTGTCTTTAGAAGATATAGCCAAGTCTTTCTTGAGTAATCATCTATGAAGATTACATAGTAAAGAGATCCTCCTAGAGATTTGACTGGCATCGGACCACAAACATCTGAGTGTATCAAATCTAGAATCTCCATAGATCTATTGTTGCTGCTTGGAAATGGTTTCTTGATATTCTTTCTAAGAGCACATCCTTTGCAAATTCCTTCATGTGTAGACTGCAATTCTGGTATTACTTCAACCATCCTTTTGAGAAAAGGCAATGCTTGATAGTTAATATGAGCGTACCTTATGTGCCTAAGTTCATTGGGATTGACTTCATCATGTACGAGGGCTTCTTCATTTTGTTCTAGTAGTCTGTATAGATTTCCTTCACGGGTTCCAATAACCCTAGCATTCTCTATGCTTGAGTCTTTATGCCAAGATAACACTTTTCCATCTACGAAAGCTATTCGGTTTCCTTTGTCTTCTAGGCAAGATATGGATACAAGATTCCTTTCTAAACCACGCACATATAAAACATTGCTTAAGTGAACATTGTTACCTGTTTTCAACTTGACGGAGGCTTGTCCAAATCCTTCCACTGGGTAAGTGCTTTTGTCTCCAAGCTCTACCTTGTACGATGTCTTCTTCTCATTTAGATTTGAGAGTCTGGCTTGATCTCCCATCAAATGCCTCGAAGCTCCACTATCAATTATCCACGTCATCTTCAATCGTTCCTGTGAATGCTGAGTAGTGTAGAAGACTGGTCTTTTCACTCATGTCTTTGGTTGACTGGTGACTGGTCATGCTTTGATCCAAAACTTCAACTCTGATGTTTCTGTCTTCTGAGAGTGCCAAAAGGTGCGCTGAACTAGGGCGCACTTGAATAACTTCTCCTTGAACGAGATGCTCCATCACAAGGTGCCTGATTTGGGTTTTAGGGTTTCTGCAATTGCTCCTGCTAGTAACCCTAGCGGCAGTGTCTTGGAAGCTGCTTCTGCTAGTAACCCTAGCGACAGTTCTTCAACAAGCTAGTATCCTAACGGCTATGCTTCCTTCCAGCGGTTAGACTGAATGAAGGAGGTGTGGGCCCATAACCTGTTAGAATATGAATGGATGTGCTCGTTTTACCATCGACAATATCACTATTGTCACCCAACCATAGGCCGAAGCCACCCTCCGAGCACCTTGACCTTGACAGAGAGAAGAATCTTGGTAGTACTCCAATAGCCAAGCAAGGATAATGCACCAAGCAAGAAGTAACCAAAATTGATCAGAGAGTCCAACCCAAAACTGGCGCAGCACCTTCTCCAGGACTTGCGCACAAGACTGCCAGACTGTAGTGCGCACAAGTGACTTTCTGTGATTCTGAGAAGTGTGTCAAATAAGAGACTGACGCCCTGTATTTATAGTAATCCTGGCAGGCTTGCTTGGGCCAACTTCTCATTCTGGGTACTAATTAATTCATATTAATTATCTCTCTTTAGCCTACATCTCTTCTAGGGTTACGTTCATTTCTTTTCTTTCTTCCGGAACATTCTAATCTTGTCAAAGGTCACAATGGAGGTTCATACCTCCTGAAGCTACCATAATATCAACATCGAGCATGGGCTAGATCGTGGACTGGGTGAGGTAGACAGAGCGACTAGCTTGTAGGAGGAGTCGGCCAGCAGGAGACCGTGGCAAAGGGCGGCGGACAGGTGATGGAGCGACGACGTAGGTAGATGCAGCCCGTGTATAGAGCTGCCAGCAAGAGAGGTGACGACGGTGAGTTGTAGAGCAGCCGTCGGTTGCAGATCCAGAAGATAGCAATTGCGATTGTGCACGGGCATGGCTGCTAGGTCAAGAGGACACAACAAAAGACAACTGCCAAGTCTACAGGAGCTGACAGATGTGGACACCGGCGCAGGAAAAGGAGTTGAGTGCTAGCAAGCTGGAGAGAGGTGGCTAAGGAGAGTCGCCAGAAAACCGCCAAATAGTCGAGTGCAGGGGCCACAGGACCGAGTTTGGGCTGGGCAGGCCCCGTGCAACACTCGGGCAGCGAGCAAATTGCCCAAAAAATTGCGGGCAACGAGGAGAATTGCTGGGCAACATGTTGAGATAGCTAGGCAGTGACCCAGAAAAGCCCCGACAACCCAGAAAAGGACTCGGGTAGCAACAGGAGGTTGTGGGCAGCCCCGGGTAGGGATCTAGGCAAAAAAATATTTTGCTGAGTTGCTTGCGAGTAATGGAAAGCAGGGCGACTGAGAATGAGGAGCAGGTATCTCCGAAGGTTGAGTAGCTTAGAGGGAGTCAATCTTCAGGTTCAAGTGGGAAGGAGCAGCCTTCTAAGTCCGTCCAGATGAAGTCATGGTTTGAGATGGCCATGGAGGATGCTCAAAAGTAGGAGGCTTCTAGGAGCATAGTTGGAGGAAAGTCTTTCAAGTAGGCTCCGAGCAAGATGGAAGGAAGAGCTTCTGAGTCAGAGGGAGCAACCAATCAGGTGGATTGGAGAGAAGCCATGGTAGCAGATCAAATAACGAATATAGAGTCACTTCAAGTGAGTGGAAGTACCTTCCTCTCTAAGAGGGAGTGTTGGTTTTTGTATTGTCGGACAGGTACTTCCACCGAGGCTCGTTGTCTATCCTATGGAAGTCGTCCTTGTAACCTCTCAATAAACTTTAGGAAGTTCACTTAATGAGTCTTTTATTAAAGTGAATGTTCTTTTATTAATTAAGTTAAATGCCTAAGTTAGTGGCATTAGTGACTTAAGTGACTGTTCGATTAAGTCATGACTATTAGATCTTAAGTGACGGTGAGATTAGAACTCAACCTTTGATCACTTTGGAGATCTAGGGTTAGTGCTTGATTTAGTCAACTCTCAATGTAATAAAAGGCATCCTAGGTGAGAGGATGAGACACAGTGATGGTACACAAAGAGTGAGTGAGCACTCAAGTGTGCCGGGGCAGGGGCCGAGGAAAGGGTGCAAAGGGGCAGCAAGGAAGATAACAGCCAGCAAGATTGAAGGACAAATCTTGGGCTAGGCTATTTGCTGATTTGTATTTCCTCAAAAGGGCCATTATCCTAGGACGGGAGCCCTGATTTTATAACAATAAAATCATCACAAAACTGGTTTTCCCGCGAGGGTTTTTCCAGGGGTTTTACTCAAATATCGTGTGCAAATGTTTTATGGTTTCTGTTGTTAACGTTTTCGCTGATGTTTGTTAAGAACCTAGCTGTACTGTGCTTCAGTAAATTAGTTTTGCTCGGAATTAACAATCGTGTGCTAGGTTACAGAAAATTAACAAGAACTCCACCAAGGATAGAATCTAGATTGTCCTACACCCATTGTGTTGTTTCAAACTTTCAACATCCATAATCAATCATTATATTTCCATAGTCGCTAGGAGAGATTAATGTGGTGATCTACCCTTGTTGTTGTTGTTGTGGAAAAGATGTTCGGGGTTGTTACAGCGTGGGACTATGCCTTGTGTAGGGTCAAATCGTGGAGGTTTTCTTAGCTTGTCCAACGTGATGAAACCCTAACAGTGGAGTTACCTGGTGAGATAGAAAATAAAAAGAAAATGAAGCAAATCTCACTGATGTCGTGTAGTCATAAGCTACTAATGTCCAAAGATTTGACGAAGTCCCCAACAACAGTGCCAATTTGTTATCACGCAAATCTGCATTTATTAAGACAAATTGATCCAAGTGGTAATTATAGGCGGTCTAGCCCTGTCACCACTAGATGCCTCTCTGTTCAGGCTGGTGCTTTTCTAGCCACGGGGGGTTGTCCCTAGTGTTTTTTATGTGCTGTTAATTCTGTGTGTAAATCTGTGTATAAACTTATAGCATAAATCAGTACACTAAGCTTGCCCCCAAGCACCCAGAAAGTGCCCAAGAATAGGGTACAAATTATAAATTTAATTGCAAGAAGTGGGATTAGTTTTTTAAATTAAATTTGAGCAGCAAAATGGAAACGGAAGGAGAAGAATAGGCTCTTTGAGTGATAACAATTCAAAACAAATGCATAAAATAGAATATACGCCTTGAGTGGAAGAGAAATTAAAAAAAAGTGCATAAGAATTACAACACAAACCCTGTCACACGATTACTCTCAGTAAACAACCATGAAACTCAAAGAGATAGGAAGAACCATAGTCAAATCTATCTGATATATAAATATAGAGACATAAATTATCCATAGATGCAATACACCATGGCTTGCCTTGTCAATCTCTAGCAAGCAGTAATGGAAATGCTAGCAAGTCTAGAAGGATGGAAGAAAGACGGAAGAAGTGCTCATGACACCTGCAAGAAGAATCCAATCCCTAAAATAATGGTCTCCAACGCTCCTTTAGAGAAGTGTGGGAGAAAAGGTTCCTAATGCGTGTGCTCTAGAGGTGTGAGATAAGGAAGGGATTGAACTCCCAAGTCAATCCCTTGCATGGCATACTAATTCCCTCTTTGAACCATGCACTCCACTAGTAAAAGCCACAAACCATGCGCTCATGCATGCACAACTCGACCTCTTGCAGTGCCAAATTAGATCAAGGCATGTTAACTCATGCATGCAAATTCTCTCCATGCATGCAAATATCCATTTCATAATTTCCAATATCTAAAGGGATAATGCAATACAGAGTTAAGTGGATAAGTCTTGAACTTTCATGGAATAACAACTCACATGCATGCACATGCCAAACCAGTGAACTTGAACATCCAGATAGAGCAAAGATAGCTTAGGAAAGCAATTTGTTGCACTTGGATTATGTCATAAATACCACATCATAAGCGCTTTTGTATATCTATATTTAGCTGCCATTTGTCCAAATGTGAGGCCACTGCCACCTGCTGATGATCATCTTGAAATCTAACCATACATCCTCCATCCAAACTGGAACCCTGTAATAAATCCAACACCACACACCAGAACCAAGACATTGCCCCTTCACTTGCTAAAAATAGACCTGCTGAAAATAGGCATGCCAAAACTAGCAATTCGAACTCTTAAAAAATAGGAGTCTCGGAATGTCAAGATAACAACTATGGCAACACTTACTATAAATCACATCTTAATATAGACACTATCAGAAATAGCAACTTCTCGCATGTCACTGAAAATAGTCTCATTGGATTCATCTTCATGCGAAGAATGTGGATATGTGCTTTGATTCGACATGCTAGCCTTGTAACCCTAACTGCTAAAAATTACAGTTTCATGAAACACCCTGTGTGTTGTGAGAATGAAGCTCATCGAGATCGTGATTTTACAAGGACCAAAATATGTAGCTAACTCTGACATGTGCACCTCGGGACTTTGGATCCTAGAAAGTAGGAGAACTGCTAAAAATAGCAAGTTCTTAGAATTTGATGAAACTCAATGTGTAGCAAGCTCTGATCAATATGTAACCCTAGATGCACCTGTGAATGAACCAGAAAGATGAAATCAAGCTGGAACTTGATCCTCCAGTTGCGAATGCAATCTAGGGGTTAACGGCGCCAACATGGTTGTCCTGATTTTTGCCGAGACTAAAAAAGAAATATATTGGCTATGATGAAAAGTCCAAACATTCTGTGAAGTTCGGTGAAAAATGTTATAAAGATATTTTGGTGGATTGGCATACTTAATCTTCAAGAAGTTGGTTTATAATTAACTAATTAGCTATCAATAGACCATAAGATCTTTCCTTCCCTGATTATGGGTTGCTGATTCAGAGCTAGTTTCTGGTGTAAGGATGAATTAAAGAAAGTATCCCTTTGATAGAGCTTTTTCTAAAGAGTATAATTTTTGGGATAGAAAAATTGTACCAGTATTAGGGACAGAAAGTAATCTTGTTTGCAGACATATTGGCCATCAGATGGGTGTACAGGATAGTTTTATTGGTGCCAAGAAACACAATTGAAATGTGTTCAGAAAAACAAAATCAATTTCATGGTCCGGAAAGAACCATATTCACAATTACTGGGCAAATATAATGATCTTTCATTGTAATCTATAAAAGGAGTACATTGCATATAGAAACCAAAAGCAAATCTTGTTATTTAAAATTAAAAGTGATAGCATCAGAGTAGGGAGGTGGGTATTTTATAGTTATCTGGACAACAAGAATATGGACTAGAACTAAATTTTAGTTATTTATTTATATATACAAGTTCCCATTGCCCCTCCCAAACCCAAGCCTCTTTATTGTTGTCATATGATATTTACATATCAGACTGGATTACTTTGGCCATTTAACAATGTCACCCTATGGTCTAGGTTGCATGTTATTAGATTCTTGCGATAGTCTCTGTTGTGAGTAGTTGATGCAGTTTTGCTTGTATTACATCAACATGCAGATATGATGTGTTAACACAATTTTCTGCACTTACAAATAGATCTGAAAATGAGTAGTTGATGCAGTTTTGCTTGTATTACATCAACATGCAGATTTGATGTGTTAAACACAATTTTCTGCACTTACAAATAGATCTGAAAATGATTAAAAATGCGTTGTTTGCATCCAAAATCAGATCTGATATGACTTGTGATATGCACAGAAAAAGAGGTTAATTGTAAGAAATTTGCCCCTAGAATGTCACTGACAAATTCCTCTCCTTTTGGGCTGGTACATGCCAACCACAGGGGGGTGTCCCTAGCCTCTTAGCTTGCTGTCCGCCACCTGCAAATCTGCAAAACAAGAGAAAATAACAGCAGCAATAATAAAGAGGTTTATGGCTGTTTTGGACAGCCAAAGTTTTAAAGATATAACTTTTAATGTTTTTGGTGGAATTTCTTAGTTCATTAGCTCAGAAATCAACAAATAAAACATGTAGACAACGATATCAAACAACAGAAAAATTGCTCAAATGATATGCTAAAAACTTCTGCAAATAAACATTTCACAACCCAATACACCAACAACAGAGAAGGCCCGGTACAAACACGTCAAACTTTATTTTTGCAAGTGTTTAGAGGCTGATTGCACCAAGGAAACATGTACAAAAATTGGTGTAGTAGTGATCCCTGCATACAAACAAAAAGCTAGAAAGAGAGAAGAAGAGATGAAATTCTGAAGTGTAGAGCTGCTGAAGTAGAACATCCAACCCTTGCACAATGAAATGCACTTGATTATATAAATAAATGAGTCAAGAGGGGGAAATGGGAGAGATTTGTGGAAGTGGTTGAGGAAATTTAGGCCCCTGGATTAGTGGGGCAAATGGAGAGAAAGGGGAGAATGGAAGAGAAGTTAGGGAGATATTTGTGGAAGTGGTTGAGGAAATTTAGGCCCCTTGATTAGTGGGGTGAATGGAGAGAAAGGGGGAAATGGGAGAAAAGTTAGGGAGTGTTGGAAGTAGGCCAAAGTAGAAAGAAAGGCTATTTTTGGAAGGAAGGCATGCACGAGGAAAGCGACAGCTGGAAGGAAGAGCAGCACGCGTGCATGCATGGAAGACCTAATGACGTTAGGATTAGGGTTTTTGTAATACACTGTAATGGCCGATGAGCCAAAAAATGTATAAATATAGATACCTAGGTCTCATAGAGAGGGACTAGCGAGACCAGAGAGCGGGAGGTGGATATAGAGGATCTTGAGGAGAAGTCCTGTTTTTGATAACTAGTTGTAATATTTTGCTATACAACCTACTTTTGTATGCTGTTGAGTTAGAGAGGAGTAAGGAGGGTGGATCTTGAGGGTTAGATCGCAGGCTGAGGAGCCTGGTGCGATCTAGTCCGCCTTGTAATAGATCTCGACCCGACTGAGAAGAGTTGTAAAGCGCGCGGCGCTGTATTTATGGAACTGCTATAATAAAAGAGCTTCAGAGCTAGATCTTTGTGGACGTAGCCCAGGAGGGGGTGAACCATGGTAAAACCGGTGTTATGTGATTGAATGCATGTGTTTCCTTAATGTTTCTAAGTAGATATTAGTATGCTGAATGTATGAGTTGATTATATTCCTTGCATAATCATGAATGACAGTTTATTACTTTAAAAGTTAAATAGAGCTCTCAGCGCACACTTCTCAGGTTCCCACTTAATCCTGGACTGCAAACACTTGAGTATTGCAGTCACCCATTAAGACTATCTCGGGTGAGACTGCGCAGTGCACTCTGTGCGCTGCGTTGCCTTCTGGTTTACCAGGAGGGCCGATAATTTTAGAGGCTTTGTTGGAACCCCAGTAAACATGAACCCTGGGTCAATCAAGTTAAAGATATAAACTCAGATAAGTATAATAATCAACAAATGGTTCCGTTGCCGTTGGTTGGAACAGTATAGGATTGAGCAGATGGGATCGATTGAAAATTTGTAAGATCTGCGAAAGGTGGGTTAAGAGAATGCTGAATCGAATGATAGAAGGTGAAAAAAATGCGCCACTAGAAGGGGATGTTGAGACTGTGGAACCCCACAAAAGCAGAGATCGAAAGTTGGCTGAAGACAAAAGAGTTGGAGTTTGCGCATAAAGATAACAGAAACCCTAGAGTAACACCACGCAAATACCTTGAGAAGTACGTGTTTACTGATTTGCATGAAGTCTTTTTCTGTGAGTTTCCACACTTATTGCAGAAATGGATATTAAGGTTGAAGGATAACCATGCAAGAAACCGGATCCGACAGTTAGAGTGGATCCCGTTTAGATTGAGCAGTTACAGCAGGTGAACAACAAATTCACCCGCTCAGTAGAGTTTTGTCTCGACAGTATTGTAGCAGGATTTATAACAGAGTTTGCAGTCGATACAGCGAAGTCGTACAACACAACAGAGTAAGAGTTTCTACGCGGACCTCAAGGAAGGTATATTAAATCGCTGTATACTTCTATTAAGATACTGCTATACAACAAAGGTGTAATGATGATGGAGTCAGACAACTAAACTTCCCTGCGTGCATGGGGGTGTTAATGTTTTATGCCATTATTATAGTTCTTTGCATTTCAATAGATAAGAGCAACATAAGAACAAGATCACTGAGAAAT
>ML859236.1:12158-22401 GCA_009831015.1 Picea engelmannii | reverse complement strand
CCTTCTGGATCTATGGCAAGAGATCCCTTCTCCTGCAAATACTCTTTAGGGTTTAACCATTAAACATATGTGAGTACATACCTTGGATAACATTTGCAGGTAGTGGCTCCATCTGGTAGCAGCGGTAATTATTACCAAAAACTTCAAGGGTGATTGCAACTGGTTCTACGGCTGCAACTGCAACTGGTATTGCAACTGCAACTGGTTCTGAGATTGCAACTGCAACCGCAACTTAGGGTTTTATGAGGAAACCCTAATTTTTCAAACTTCGATTTTTGAAATTCTGATCCAGGGGATAGATGCGTTGAGTTGAGGCGAGTTAGTTGGTGTAGTTAGATTTCTGAAAATCCAACTTTTACTCCTCCAAATCTGATTTGCGGATTTCTGGATTGGTGCTTCTGGTTTTCTGATACTTCTGGTACTTTGGTACTTCTGGTACTCTAGTACTTCTGGTACTTCTGGTTTTCTGGTACTTTGTGAAACTAGGGTTTCACTTTCCAGGAGATCCAACCACTGAAAAGGTGCGCTCTAAGTGCCAAAATGATCCTTGGGAGAGGGTGCAACTTTCTAGGTAGTTTTGGAGCTGAAAAGCTTCACTTTTGAAAAACCTTAATTTGTAGGTACTACAACAGTGACGTTTTTCTCTTGCGAAATATGTTTCCTTCAGGTTGGCTCTGATCCCATGTTAATGTTTTATGCCATTATTATAGTTCTTTGCATTTCAATAGATAAGAGCAACATAAGAACAAGATCACTGAGAAATACACATTCACAAGAGACACAACATTTATCCTGGGAAACCCTCTAGGGGAAGAAAACCCAACAAAAACTTCTTTATCATAAATTGCCAATACAATGTCAAGAGATAACTCAAACCAATACAGATAGTCCTCTCCAAAAGATGCGCCACTCTTCTCCCTCTCTCTTTTGCTGATAACAGATCATAACTTGTTTCTCAAAATGAGCAAGTGAGTTGTGATCAAATGAGGCGCTAGCCTCCTGTATTTATACAAGTTCTGGCACGTGTGAAGTGTCTCTTCACTGGCAGGGCTGACTTCTGAATCTGGGTGGGTAAACCCACCTTTATTATATTTCTGGGTCTCTTAATTAACTGCTGGGGCCGACTTCTTATTCTGCCTATTATAATTGTCTGTTGACCAATTCGCAAAAGGGGATTTGGTCCTATTACAATTATCGACATCATTAATCCACAATGGGGATTAATCCTATGAATAAAATAACAATAATAATAAGAATACTCTTTGCAGTTACATTATTTCAACAGGGGGAAGGCGAGAAGCATTGACAAAAAGAGGAGAAATGGAAGGAGAAGTGGATAAAGGAAAGGAGGAGGAACCCTTGGACCCAATCATGATGGACGACGACCAGATCAAGTGAATCATGGCGACAGCTGGAAAGACGTGCAGTGGAGTACCCTACCAATACAAGGTGAATACCAAGAAGAGAAACGTAGCCGAGAGGGAAGGCTTGGCAAGTGATGAAGAAGAGGTAGAGGATCTCCGGGCTGTGGAGTAGATTGAGGAAATCCTGCGCGCAACATATGAGAGGAAGACAAGAGGTCCAAGAGCGGGAAGAGAAGACAACAATCCTATCCATATTAATGTCAGTGTGGAACCCATAAAGCCATGTGCGACTAATACACCAAAGAGAACACCACCATTTAGGCAACCGAATTTCATAAGAAGAAAGACAATAGGAAGTACATCTACACAAGGAACAGCAGTCGGAGGAGCCAGTTCAGGAAGCACTAGTCAAGTATCTACACCGTGCGGAGGTAATAGTTCAGCATTCAGGATGGCCGGACACTATCCCACCATCAAGTTACTAGAATTCAAAGGAGAAGCGTCGAAGGACCCGAAAAAATATTTGTTTATCTGTGAAAAGATTTGAGAAGCAAAACAGATCACAGACGAAGATACAAAACTTGCACAACTAGCGATTACACTAAGGGATCGCGCACTGGATTGGTATATGAGTTTAGCTACAAACAATCCACCAGGAACAACCAGAACGATTGTGGACATAAAGAAATTCCTGATAAATGAGTTTCAGAAGCCAAGTTCAGAGGATCAATACATGAACGAGATGATAGAAATTAGACAGAAACCAGGAGAATCCGTATGGGAGATTGACCAGAGATTCAAGCGACTGAAAGGAAAGTTGAAATATCTCATGACCGATATGCAACACAGGCACCTGTTCCTCAATTCACTGCTACCACACTTGAAATACCCATTGCGACAACAAAAGTTTCAGACACAGGCAGAGGCTTTGTAGGCAGCCCTGCAACTGGAAGAAAACCAATATCAGCAGACAGACCCAGCCATTGAAGAGCTGAAGGACGACTTGAAGAACTTAACGTTCTATCTAAACAAGAACAAAAGTAAGGACAAACGAGAAGTCGTTTGGTGTACCACATGCAGGATGGAAGGACACCACAAGAACGAATGTCCAACATTCGCGCATTACATGGCCGCAGGGATGCCAAATCCATTACCAATAGGAGGACTCTGGTGCGAAACCTGTAAGAAACCGGGCCATGATTCATATCATTGCCCAATGATACAAAAATACTAGACAGTCCCAAAGAGTTCATATTGCAACTTTTGCAACTCAGTGGGCCACGATGACAAAGATTGTAGAACTATGGATTTGATGTGAGAGAGGACATCAGATGCATATAGGGTGCAGGCAGAAATGATGATTGCGCAAGCCGCACCACAGTTTAACCAAGTTTCAGCTCCATACAACACTGTGCAGTAGCAGTATAATACCGTGCAACAACCATATAATACCGTGTAGCTGCAGTATAACACAACGCAACCTCGGTACAATACCGCGCAGTACAATCAGTCGCCTCCATATAACGCGTCAAGAGGAGATCGAGCTGGCTACAGAGGTGGAGGACGAGCAAGAGGAAGTTTTGGAAGAGTTAGAGGACCATTGTTATGTCACAACTGTCAACAACCAGGACATTATGCAAGGGAATGTCCACTTCCACCAACAACTTGTATGTATTGTCGCGCATTGGATCATGACACGAAAATCCAGGAAAAGAGGAATCAGAACAACCAGAATGTTCAATGGATTTCAGTTGAAGCGAGGGATGAAGGAAAAAACATCAACATAGTTACGCATGGAGGAGCTAAAACAGGAAACGACGCAGCTCGACAAGAGCCAGTACAACACCAGTGGGTCAAGAAGAATGCCGAACCAAGGAGACAGTTCGACGGGTAGAACGAGAAGGAAATATTTCAGCAAGCCAAACAATAATTCGTGAAGCAAGATACCGCGTCGACTTCAACTGCACAACAAAGCAAGGCAGAGCTAGAGTACGAGATGCCTCCATCGTTGGATCATACCAAAGAAATGCAGCCCTGGGGACAAGTAAGTACAATCAAAGACTTTTTACAATCATGTGTAAAACTACTGAATGACCCATCCTCTGTCAAAATATTGCAAATCATATTAGAAAGATGTAGCATAGAGACAGAAGGAAAACTAGAACAAAAAACAGTCAATCACCTACATACAAGGAGAAGGACAAGTAGGGAGTTCATGCTGAATGCCAACATCGGAGATTTCAACATGGGAGATATTACACTGGATTTAGGATCTGAAGTCAATGTACTACCAAAGAAAACATGGCAATGTATGGGAGAGCCCACATTAGGATATTCACCTGTTCAGCTGAAACTAGCAAACCAACACAGAGTTCTGCTAATTGGCAGACTCAAAGGAGTGACAGTAGATCTGGATGGAGTGCACACTAAAGCAGACTTCGAAGTGATTGAAATAGTAGACGACACTACACCATATCCAACATTGCTTGGCTTGGATTGAGCGTTTGATAACTAGGCCATAATCAATTTAAAGATACGAAAAATGACATTTGAGTTAGGAGAATACAGGGTCATCGCGTCATTAGACCCATTAGAAGGGGAAAGGTTTGTAGAATCGACTTGCTTAGAATTAGAGGAAATTAGCTAGTTGTACAGAAAAACTGCGCGTGATGAGGATTACGTAAACCCAACTGTAGATGGGATACTCAGTTGGCGAAGCATTACTTCATGTGCGACAGACTCAGACACAGGTTTAGAGAACTGGCAACAAAGGCTACACGAAGTTTCCACAAGAAGGTGTGCAAGACTAGACTGCGCAGTAAGATGGGTAGGCACGGAGATAAGGGAACCACCCAGTTTCCATGGAGTAAATGATCTAGAAGTATTCTTGACACAGTACGAGGATGAAGTGTTAGAAAACTAGAGACTCTTAGCACTTGATATAGCACTCAAGGCCACACCTGCAAGATGGTGGGGCGCACACAAGGAAATAATCAAGGATTGGTACCAATGTAAGCGGTTACTGCGCATAAGGTTTGGTGCAGAACAGAGAAGCAACCAACATCAGAAGTACGTTGGATAGGCGCACCAGCGGAACACTTGGAGAAGTGCAGAGCGCTGTGGAAAATGACACCCCTAGAGGAATGGCCTCATCATTTCGTACATACCTTAGAAGGTATACCAACAAACTGGTATACAGACCACGAATTGCGCAGAGGAACTGCGAACTGGACGATATTGCAACAGAATTTTACAGTCACTTTCTCATTCGAGCATGAGAACCCCAACACGGACGCAACACTTAAGCAAATAAGAAAGGTGATATTCATTAAGGAACAAGAAGTTGACCTTATAACAGAGGAACAACAACGAAACAGACAAACAGTGAAAGAACTATGGTCATGTTACCATGTGCAGGAAGAAACACTAGATGAAGACGATCCGCGCGATATTCAGATCGAGGAAGCGGAAGGCGAAAGAGAGGTGGAAGGTCCACCTTTAGAATCAAAAGTAATTGCTGCGTTGATCAAGGTGAAGAAAGTCAACATTGGGATAGTGGAGAATCCCAAAATGGCCAGCATTGGAGACTATTGGGATGAGCAAACAGTAGAAAGCATAACAGAGTGACTGCGCGAGTACGACCTGTTCCCCACAACATTTACAGAAATGAAGGGCATAGCAGGAGAGCTAGGAGAAATGAAGATACCACTCAGAGCTGAAGCAAGACCGATCAGACAATGACCATACAGACTAAACCCGATATATAAGCAGAAAGTTAAAGTTGAGATCGATAGAATGCTTGAAGCCGGAATCATAGAACCTATGGAAGAATCAGAATGGATAAGCTCAATGGTAGTTCAGGAGAAAAAACAAGGCGGGATAAGAATATGTGTCGACTTGAGGAAATTGAATGATGCATGCCTACATGACCCGTTCCCTACACCTTTCACGGACGAAGTGTTGGAGAACGTAGGAGGACACGAAGTTTACTCATTCATTGATGGATTCTCAGGCTACCACCAGATCAAGATAGCACAGGAAGACAGATACAAGACCACATTTGCTACAGAATGGGGATCCTACTAGTACACACTCATGCCGTTTGGACTGAAGAATGCACCAACAGTATTTTCCAGAGTAGTCATCGCTGCATTTAAGGAGTTTATCCACCAGTTTCTAGAGGTATACTTGGACGGTTGGACAGTCTATAGTCTGTTGAAAGACCATGTAGAGGTCTTGCAACTATTGTTAGAAAGATGCAGGCAGTGCCAGATATCCTTAAACATGAAGAAATGTATCTTCAGAACACCGTTTGGGATACTATTGGGCCATATAGTATGCAAACAAGGCTTACTAGTAGATCCTGCAAAGATTGTAGTAATTGTTAACTTGCCACCACCAAAGACAGTCCGTCAACTAAGAGCGACATTGGGACACACATGATACTACAAAAAGTTTATCAAAGGGTACGCGTAGATTAACGCGCCAATGAAGAAACTGTTAAGGAAAGATACAAAGTTTCAGTGGAATGAAGGCTGTCAACATGGTCTGGATACGCTGAAGGAAAAGATGGTCACTGTGCCAATACTAGTATTTCGAGACTGTGAGAAGACATTCCACGTACATGTAGATGCATCAACCATAGCACTTGGAGCTATTTTGGCACAGCCAGGAGCAAGAGACTTGGATCACCCTATAGCATTCGCAAGCAGAAAACTATCAGAATCAGAGCAGAACTATAACACTACAGAGAGGGAAGGCCTAGCTATGGTCTACGCACTGCAGAAGTTCAGACATTACTTATTGGGAAAACATTTTAAGATGTTCACAGATCACTCAACCCTTAAATACCTAGTCAACAAGCCAGTGTTGGGGGGGGAGAATCTGTCGATGGTTACTCCTATTTCAAGAATTTGATTTTGAAGTGATAGTCAAGCCAAGGAAGTTAAATGCAGGATCTGACCACCTATCAAGGGTCACAAACGGAGAAGAACCTACAAATTTAGAGGACAACTTTTTGGACGCACAGGTATCTTAGTCCACATCGCTGATGAATACTTTGCAAATATCATCCAGTACTTGAGTACATGTATTGCGCCACAGGAATATAACACCGCGCAGAAGAAAAACCTGGTAGTTCGGGCTACAGACTATCAACTGATCGCAGGACACTTATACAAAATGGGTGCAGATAGCATCTTACGAAGATATGTGCTAGAACACGAAAGACCAAGGGTTTTAGTAGAAGCCCATGAAGGCAAAGCAGGAGGATATTACGCAGGCAAAGCTACCGCACAAAAGGTATTGCGTGCAGAACTATGGTGGCCGACCATTCACAGAGACTCAAAAGAGTGCTGTCAGAGGGTTGGTAAACCCAATAGAAGGGACGAGATGCCATTGCGACCACATGTAACGTTGCAGGTATTCGACAAATGGGCAATAGACTTTGTGGGACCAATTAACCCACCAACAAAGTGGACAGGAGCAAGATACATTATCATCGCGATAGAATACCTGGCAAGATGGGCGGAAGCAACACCAGTCAAAGATTGTAGCGCAGAAACAACAACACACTTTCTATTTGAACAAGTAATCACCAGATTTGGTTGCCCAAGAATTTTGATGAGCGACCAAGGTACTCACTTCATTAACAATACCATCAAGGCTATGAATGAGGAATTTGAAGTCCACCATCAAAAGAGCACGCCATATCATCCGCAAGCAAACATAACAGTAGAAGCATTTAACAAAATCCTGGAAAACGCACTGACAAAGATTTGTAATGTGAACAGGGATGATTGGGACCTCAAGATACCGACAATATTGTGGGCATACAAGACCACATGCAAGAAATTGACAGGACACACACCATTCAGATTGGTATATGGACAAGAAGCAGTGGTGCCATACGAATTTTTGATACCCAGTTTGCGCGTAGCAGCGATTACACACATGACAGAATGAGGTGCAGTACATGAGAGAGACTGAATCAATTGATGATCATGGAGGAAGATCGGATCCTAGCAGGGTTCCACCATCAAGTTCAGAAGGCGAGGGACAAAGCGTGGCATGACAGACACATCAAGAAGAAAACTTTCAAGGAAGGAGACTTAGTGTTGATGTATGACAACAAATCCATTCAACATCTAGGAAAATCTAGAATGCACTGGTTAGGACCGTATGAAGTAAAAACTATTACAGATAGGGGATCTGTACAATTGAAAGACTTAGGAGGCACATAACTCATAGGGATGATCAATGGGAGTCGACTGAAGCTGTACAAGGACAGTCGACCACCCACAACTTGAAAGCCATTGCGTAGTAAAAAAAAAAAAAGCAGGGTATCAAACGGTAACAACAGAGGTACAGTACGCCGAAAGGAGAAGGAGCACGCACACTTGGAATATGAACCCGACGAAGACAAGGCCAACGGACCGTTCAACACGAAAATAAGCGAGAAAGGCAAAGACGACAAAAGAAATGTTAAGTGATAGAGGCTAGCAGAATTGAATGTCGGAGATGACTGACGGGATGCCGCATTAATCGCGTCAACTGGAGACGTGAGGGAAAGTAATGGCGAGTACGAAGGAATCAGATGTTCATTGAATCCGTAATAAAGGTAACGTCTTTGACAAGCTTCACACGACACCCATACAAAGCAAGGATGCGGGAGCAAAAATCCTATTGCGGAATTGGAAGAGACAAAGAGCAATAGCACATACGAAGCACAAAGCGAAGTTTACAAGAGGTTGCAGGGGCCACTGAGCTTGACGGACGTTCGACTTTTACCACCATGGCACCACCCAAACAAGTAGAACTGAGCAAGACTGCCAGACAACCCAGAGTTAGGACCAGAGCACAAACGCAATCGCAAGGAAGTGAACAACAACTGCCAAAAGTCGTCAATGTGGACGAAATCTCTGTTAGAATATAATGGATATGCTCGTTTTACCATTGACAATATCAATATTGTCACCCAACCATAGGCCGAAGCCACCCTCTGAGCACCTTAACCTTGACAAAGAATCACTTCGGAAGCAAACCCTAGGCTAGATAGCCAAACAAAGGGTAGCGCACCTTTCCCCAAGGATAACGCACCAACAAGAGCTGATCAGATAGTCCAAACCCTAACCAAGAGATAGTCCAAGCCAAACATGATTTGCTAGCTGCAACAACTGCAATGGCAACTCTCCTCAAACT
Source organism: Picea engelmannii (assembly GCA_009831015.1). Classification (NCBI taxonomy): domain Eukaryota; kingdom Viridiplantae; phylum Streptophyta; class Pinopsida; order Pinales; family Pinaceae; genus Picea; species Picea engelmannii. The sequence continues at coordinate 13,837 of ML859236.1, read as the reverse complement.
TGCTCACAAAACTGGGCACTGCAGTGCGCACAAGTGCTGCCCTGCAATTCTGAGACTGCCTGCCAGAATGAAGACTGGCCTCCTGTATTTATAGTAATTTTGGCTAACTGCTTGAGCCGACTTCTCATTCTAGGTATCTGTCTGTTCAGTATATATTAATTCTTCTGGTCGACTTCTTCTCTTGGAGGCTAATAACCTAATACAAGTTACCTTCTTGAGCTGACAAGTCTTCTAGGGTTATTAGCCAACTCATTAGGGTTTCTTCTTACTTCCCGGAATATCCTATTCTCGTCAGGTTTACACGTGGAGGTAAATACTTCCTGCAGCTACCATAATATCAACACTCCCTCCTAGCTAGGGAGGTATTACAGGTAATGGTCTTGAGCACAAACATACCATTCACTCGGTAGCATCAATATAGTTGTATAGACTGTCTCATGACTATGTCATGAGCACTATCAGTGTCATCAACTGCATTATCTCTCGAAACCATACTCTATCTTAGTAATCAGACATGATACACACTCCACAGAGTGATACAAGAGCCATTCTTCTAATCTAGAAGAGTAAATCTTCTGAACCATTCTCTGTTTGGAAAATCTCTGTTCATCATTCATCTGGCTGATAATTATTTTCAACACTGCTGATAGTCTTCAAGGCAATCGAAACAATATCATTTAATAGAACACAACCGTGTCTATCCATAGTAGTACACAACTACCATCCAGTGGTACACTACCACACTAAGTACCACACAGATACTTGATCAAACAGTGGAACACATCCACCACAGTAGTATACATTTACTGTCTAGAGACATACGGTCTTCATAACAATCATCTGATATCAACCTGCACAGAAACAATGTTATGATATAAACTGAATCATCTAGGCCATTCTTCCACTCACATCTGTGAGATCTTGGAAGAGCATCTGCCCTCAGAAGGTAAAACATCAATGATGAGCTATCTGGACTATTCTTCTCAAGCAAGGAAGAATAACTGTCCTGATTTCTGAGCCTGGACCATTCCCCACCCTGGGTCATTCCTCCGACACTAAACAAAGTGTAACCTGGAGAGAATGAGTCTGCCCAAAGGAATGTCTGTCCCTGATTGCTGAACCTGGACCATTCCTTAGGCACTAAACAAAATGCAACCTGGAGAGAATGAATCCGCCCTAAGGAATGACTGTCCGGACCATTTCCCATGTTAGCCACAAGAGGAAATGTTTGTCCTGCACCAACCTCCAAAACATACCATTCCTCATGTTAACCACAATGGGAGGTCGCTGTCCGGCGAGGCGAGCCAGTCTTCTTGAGTAACCCTCAAGAAGAGAGACTGCCCTAGACCACTCCCCATGTTAACTACAATGGGAAGTTGCTGTCTATGGTACATCAGCAATCTGGACCATTTTTCGAATTGGAAAATGTCTGGTCATCAGAAATCTCAATCCATTTTCCGAACTAGAAAGAATCTGCTCATCCTAGACCATTTTTCGAACTGAAAAATGACTGTCCATCAATCAATAATACATCAATGCTCCCTCCCAACCTGGGAGTCATCTCATCCTTTTTCAATAAGGAAGTCGTCTCCACGAGCTCCAACATGAGTACGCAAACTCTTTCATCTTGAACAAAAGCTTTATCAAAATGTCTGCTTATCTGCTCATCTGTGGAGATA
>ML859235.1:13158-25657 GCA_009831015.1 Picea engelmannii | reverse complement strand
CCCTTTCCCATAAAGCTAATTCCACTTTATTGTATAACTCCTTGATCATATACATAGATTCACTGTTGAATAAATTGTGCTTTCTTCACTTCGGTTGGTTTGTATTGTTTTGGTCTTGACTGTACGAGAGCACTGAAGAGAAGCAGGAGCAACAAAAACCAAAGGAAGCGATAATAAAGTATGTTCTTTGTTCTTGCCTCCTATTTAATTCAATGGTTAGAATCTAGGGAAAGAGTCATGTTCTGTTTTGCTTTGTTCTAGATCCAAGTGGATCTAGGGAGATCGGTTTGTGTCCGCACTTACAGATTTATCCAATAACACCAGGAGGATCAAGATATTGACTACTATAGTTTTGTGTAACACAAAATAAAATATTGATGGGGGTGGTGAGCATAATCTTTAAGGATTGAAATAATAGAATTGGATAGAACCCTAAGAAGGGGAGTCTTTTCCAAATCATTGTCAATGGAGAGTTATATGAGGATCCTCTATATGACATTTATTACCATGATTATGAAGAAAAACATCATAATTTGATATTTTTCTTCGAGATGACTTTTAACATTGTGTTATGGGTATGGGAGTTCATATTAAACACATCTAATGCATATCGTGGGGCTTCACAAACCATAATAATTGTCGTGATAGTGGGTTCCTTTCCTAATATTTCCATTGAAGGTTTAGTTATAAGTTTTGCACTATATTCATGGTGGTTTTTGTTTGATGCAGACCCCCTACCTCTGCCTTGGCAGGGTCCGCTGACCTCCCGGTCTCTGGATCGTTCTTCCTTTGATGAGCTGAAGCAACTCTCTGGTTCCCTGCTGGAACCCTTTGAACGATTCCACAAGTCCCTTCTTCTCTGGTGACCTTGGGCTATCACCCAAGGCTTAAACAACATACCTTTCACGTTTCAGGGTTTCTATGCATGAGCTCTCCATGACTCTCCTGTTTTTGGCGATGTGGAAGGATTGACTCCTTGTCCCTCCAACTTCTAGTTGCCAAAATTCCAATGGATCCTAACCCATGTTAGCTCCTCCCTTGAGTCCCCTCCATAAGACTCTGTCCCGTGACCATGTGCTAATCCCTGAGCGCTTCGTGGTTTCGTGATTCTGGAAATCGCGATGCAGTCTCCATCCTTCTCTCTTTGGAATTCTTGAAATCCGATTGGGAGCCTAGATCATGCTAGCCCTCGATCTTATGTGCTCAATGTGACCTTCCATAAAGGATTGGGTCCCAACTCCTTCTTCTTTCGGGATTTCACAATTCACGAAAATCCATGAAAGGCTTTTCTCCTTCGCTTTCGAATCCCCAACTCTCGAAAGTCGATGCCACCCGGATCTATGATACAAGTCTCCCATGAACCAATGGTACAGATCTCTTGTTGGCGTTTTCTTCTCGAGATTTTGGGAAAATCCTCTCCTTTGATTCCCCGGTTGCCGAAAGTCCAACATCGTATCTACTATGAGATCGAAGGCTCTGAGACTTCCGCAATCTAATGGTCCTGGTTCTTTCGGGGTTTTGTGAACCAGAAGTTCATGACTCTTAACCCCAAGTCACAATGCTCTACAAGTCTCGAATGTCGAAATGACGCTTTCAGTCATGAGATCAACATCCCTCGTTGATCTAGATCTGACAACCACTATTCCTTCTGGCTCACAAATGTTGAAATACCTTCAGCCTTATCCTCCTCGCAACTCTGTCTGATCCGACGGTCCTTGGTAAATCGACACTTCCTCCCGAAGCGTTGCCGCCGTCCGTTCAGACCCTTTCAAAACCTCTGGTGGCCAAATCTTTGGGGCTTGGATCTTTTCCAGCTGTCCTCCAATGATGGACAACCTTGATTTTTTTGGGAAATATCCTTTCGCGATTTTGGGGAATTCCTCCCCTCTGATTTCCCAGTGCCCAAATATCCGATGGGTTCCAGATCTTCTCCATGTGTCCTCCATAATGGATGGTCTCGATGGTGTCGGGACTGTGACGGGTCCACTCTCCTACTTATACGAGGTTTAAACCTCGTAAACCTTCTCCTGGATTTGATGGCTATAGGTCCTCTATGTTAGATCTGATGGTTCAGATCCAACCTTCTGCACACTCTCCTCTTGTTGTTTGGATGCTATATTTGACGGTCCATATTTTCATCCCCTCCAATTGATCCAATGGTGTGGATCAAATCGCGGCTTTCCCTTTCTCGATTTCTGGGAGATCTTCTCTCTCATTTCTCCAGTGACCAAAACCTCGAAATGGTGACCATCCAAAATAAACGACTCATAAATCCTCTTGACCAACGGTCAGGATCCCGTCACAATTTCACCTCCTTGGGAGTCGAAATATTCTCCCTCTTCTGTTTCCCAGTCCAAAAAATGTCGAAAACTTAAAAAGCGCACACCTTACCTCGAGATCAATGGATGTTGATCCACACTCCCAGATCTAACGACTCAGATCTGATCACCTTCTATGTGCGCTCCTCCTATCTGGACACTAATCCAATGGTCCAGATATTGTCTTCCTAGCTGATCTAACAACAGTTGTTGCTCCCTCCTGAGCTTTACGCTTCTCCTTTCCTTGGGAAATTTCAGCGCTTGAAGGTCTCGGCCTTCGATATTTCTCTTCGACCTTTCCAAAGGTTCTATCTCTTCTGAGCTTCGTCCTCTCGGAGATTTACTCCTGCGCACACCTTTCATTTGAGAATCTCGAATAACTCAGATTCGAGAAGTTTTCTTGAAAAGAAAACTCCTTACGCCACCTAGCATTCTCCCTTGTTGTTCCTTCAAAACTTGGCCACTTCTGGTCTCTGTGCACTCCTTGCACACATTTGATCTCCTCCTCGAGTTTCAATTGCTCAGACCTAAAAATATCTCTATCTCTTCCACCCTTTCGAAGAGATGAAAGTTCCCTCCTGGCAACTTTTTGCTCAAGCACACCTTGCTGAGCCGATAGAGTATTCAACAACTTTGTTCCTCTCGAACTCGATAAAGAGTTCTTACTGTGCACTTCCTTGCACTTCTACAGATGAAGATTCAATGCTATCCCTCTTGAGCTTTCCTGAGGTTGTCCCAACTCTGTCAACGCACACCTTGCAGACTATGTGCACTCCCTACACTCGGAAACTCCAAGACGGGAAGAAATATAAACTTATGCAATGCTTCACTATTTATGCATTTAAAACATGAAATGCATAAAAACATATAAACACCGAACACACAGTATGCAAAAAAATATGCTTTTCTATTAATCTCTGTGTATCTATACAATACTTACAAAGACTGAACTGTAACAAGTCTCAGTTCTATCAAGTTCTTTCATAACTTTTAAGACCTCTTAAGGCCTCTCGACCCAGACCTCTCTAACCAAGATCTCCTCTTCATATAACTCTTTTCTTTTCTATCCATTCTTTTTTTACAAAAGAGGGCTCTCCATGAGCTTATCCTCATCCATTGCCTTAGTTCCATCGCTATCTTAGAGCGACACCTAATCCTACAGCTACATTACATAAATGGTTGTCGCAGACCTGACTGATCTGGACTTAGCTGCAAGTAACTATTAAAGGAAACCTCAACCACTACCTATACAAAGGTGCGGCTCGACATTAAAACCTTACAACGCAAATCCCCAAATGGGGTTTGATTTCATAATTTTGAAAAATGAAAGGGTTGTGCCTCTCTCCTCCATGAATGCACGTTGGATGTGCTAGCACTTTGATGAGTTGGAATGATGCTCTTGCATCATACTCCTCAGCTGGAAAAATCATGAGCTCCTCTTCTCCAGTGCTGAAATCCACCCGGATCCCAAACTTTCCCTTGGAGCTGTCCTCTTGCTCTTGTCCAGCTATGTTGTTGCTTCTGCTTTCCTGCTGCTCTTGCAGGTTCTCCTCTGTTCAACTTCTCTTCGCTAGCAGCTTCCTGTGTTGACTTCAACATCAACTTTTTGATTTCATCATTCACCTTGTCCAACTTCTCCAATGGTTGGCTCTGCTTATGCATTCCTCTCTGCTGCAATTCCTTCATATCAGTGGGTAGATCAACTCGATCCCCCTTACAATTTTCTCCATTACTTGTGGCCTTAACTTACCACCCTTCTTCAAAATTCAGTTCTGCAGTCTTATCACTGAGTTGTTGCTCAACTTCTTCCTGTGACAGCTTGATTGTCATCTCTCCTTGTGTTGTCTCAAGTCCAACTTCTTCCAACTGCTCTTGGGGTTGGTATGCTCCTCCATCTGTCTCCAACTTGATCTGTTGGATGTGCAGGCTTTGCACTATCACCCTCTTCTCCAGCGCTTCCAATTCTTCACACAGATCAACAAATTCCATGTTGTCTGCTTCCTCTTCTGTTGCAGGCTCCAGTGCTGCAATAATCTCTGTTTCAGCTTCCTGGCTGAAAATTTTGAGCCTTTATTATGAATGCTCTTTTCCTTCTGCTGGGGTAGACATTAGTGTTTGCTCCATTTATTACTCCATGACAATCTCTATTGGATGTCTGTCTTCTGTTGCTACCTCTGCAACGCATCCTTTGGGCTCAACCGGGATGCTTGGTAGGAATACTTCAATTCCCCCAATGATCAGAATGTATTTCTGACCCTCTCTTGTCAGCACTCCTTGCTGATCCGAACTCTCCTCTGAGTTCCTGAGACTTTCGCATGGCCTCATATTTTCCCCCTTGCCCACTTGGCATCCTGGGAATTTTTTGCTACCCACCTCGCAGTCTATGAGACTGACTGGTCCCATTTCATTGCCCACCTGGCAATCTAAACTTTCCTCACTACCCCCCTAGCAGTATGTGAGACCTTCTACTAATATCTTTCCATTTCCCACCTGGCAATTCAAAAGTTCACTTCTGCCCACCTGGCAGTTTATGAGATCCTCTACTAATCTCATACCATTTCCCTCCTGGCAATATGAATTTCCATTGTTGTCCTCCTGACAGTCTATGATATTCTCCAATGATCTCATTTCATTTCCCACTTGGCAATTCGAAAATTCATCTCTGCCTTCTTGACCGTTTATGAGACCTGAAACTGATCTCCCTTCCTCATCACTGAGGTTTTCTCCAATTTTTGGCTCACAGATGCAAACCAGCTATGCGTCACTGAGGTTTTCAGCATACCTCAGCCACTTCCTCAACTCTTGTTGTTGTTTTCTGGCCAACAACTTTTGAACAGGCCATATGGCTTTCCTGTTCAGAGGCCATTCGTACCTCCAGTGTAATTTCACCTCCTACTGCGTCTTCAATGTCAGATGTTCCATTCTCACTCTTATATCAGCGAGTTCCTCCCCAATTTATGATTTGGTTTTATGCTGGTGGTCTCCTCGTAGACCATGTCCATGACCTTCAGTAGCCATTTCCACCTTCTACCTACCTTCCTGGCAAGTCTGCTATTTACTCTGCAACCGAGAGAATTTTTAGCATTTCCTATAGTCTACCTAACTATTTATTGACTGCTTCACATCTGCAAACAATCACTACAAAGAGCATCAATACTCTGTCCTTCTTCACCTGCTGTCTACAGATGAACTTATGATACCACTTGATGTTACCAGAATTTCCTTTTTCGTTTTTGCCTGAAATCTATAGGCAAAGATCAACTATGATACCACTTGGTGGTGTGTATCATAGCATATTATTTCTGAGTTTGCCTCCCTCTGCTTGAAGCCTATAGGCAGAAAGTGGCTTTGATACCACTTGATGCAGACCCCCTACCTCTACCTTGGCAGGGTCCACTGACCTCCCAGTCTCTGGATCATTTTTCCTTTGATGAGCTGAAGCAACTCTCTGGTTCCCTACTGGAACCCTTTGAACGAATCCACAGGTCCCTTCTCCTTTGGTGACCTCGAGCTATGAACCAAGGCTTAAACAACAAACCTTTCACGTTTCAGGATTTCTATGCGTGAGCTCTCCCCAACTCTCATGTTTTTGGCGATGTTTAAGGATTGACTCCTTGTCCCTCCAACTTCCGGTTGCCGAAATTCTAATGGAGCCTAACCCATGTTAGCTCCTCCCTTGAGTCCCCTCCATAAGACTCTGTCTCATGACCATGTGCTAATCCCTGAGCACTTCGTGGTTTCACGATTCTGGAAATCGTGATGCAGTCTCCAACCTTCTCTCTTTGGAATTCTCGAAATCCAATTGGGAGCCTAGATCGTGCTATCCCTCGATCTTATTCGCTCAATGTGACCTTCCTTAAACAATTGGGTCCCAACTCCTTCTTCTTTCGGGATTTCACGATTCATGAAAATCCACGAAAGGATTTTTTCCTTCCATTTCGAATCCCCAACTCCCAAAAGCCGATGCCACCCAGATTTGCGGTCCAAATCTTCCAAGAACCAACGGTTCAGATCTCTTGTCGACGTTTTCTTCTCAAGAGTTTGGGAAAATCATCTACTTTGATTCCTCGATTGCCGAAAGTCCGAAATCATATCTACTACGAGATCGACGACTCTAAGCCTTCCTCGATCTAACAGTCCTGGTTCTTTCGGGGTTTCATGAACCAGAAGTTCACATCTCTTGACCCCAAGTCACAACGCTCTCCAAGTCCCAAATGCTGAAATGGCGCTTTTAGTCATGAGATCAACAACCCTCGTTGATCCAGATCCGATGATCACTATTCCTCCTGGCTCACAAATGTTGAAAAACCTTCAGCCTTATCCTCCTTGCAACTCTGTCTGATCCGACGGTCCTCGGTAAATCGACACTTCCTCCCGAAGCATTTCCGTCATCCATTCAGGCCCTTGTAAAACCTCCGGTGGCCAAATATTTGGCCGCTTGGATCTCTGCCACCTATCCTCCAATGATGGACAACCCTGATTCTTTTGGGAAATATCCTTTCACGATTTCGGGGAATTCCTCCCCTCTGATTTCTCGGTGCCCAAATATCTGATGGGTTCCGGATCTTTGCCACATGTCCTCCACAATGGATGGTCCCGATGGTGTTGGGACTGTGACAGGTCCACTCTCCTACTTATACGAGGGTTAAACCTCGTACACCTTCTCCCGGATCCGATGGCTATCATTCCTTTGCACTAGATTTGACAGTTCAGATCCAACCTTCCGCGCACTCTCCTCTTGTTGTCTGGACGCTAGATCTAGTGGTCCAGATTTTCATCCCTTCCAACTGATCCAATGGTGTGGATTAAATCGCGGCTTTCCCTTTCACAATTTCTGGGACATCTTCCCTCATGTTTCTCCGGTGACAAAAACCTTGAAATGGTGACCGTCCCTAATCGACGGCTCAGAGATCCTCTTGACCAACGGTCAGGATCCCGTCCCAATTTCACATCTTTGGGATTCGAAAGACTCTCCCTCTTCTGTTTCCCGGTCCACGAAATGATGAAAACTTAAAACACGTGCACCTTACCTCGAGATCAACAGATGTTGATCCACGCTCCCAGATCTAATGGATCAGATCTGATCACCTCCTATGTGCACTCCTCCTATCTGGACACTGATCCAATGGTCCAGAACTCATCTTCCCAGCTAATCTAACAACAGTTGTTGCTCCCTCTTGAGATTTACGCTTCTCCTTTCCTTGGGAAATTTCTGCGTTTGAAGGTCTCAACCTTCGATATTTCTCTTTGACCTTTCCAAAGGTTCTATCCCTTCTGAGCTTCATGCTCTCAAATATTTACTCCTATGCACACCTTGTGTTTGAGAATCTCGAATAACTCAGATTCGAGAAGTTTTCTTGAAAAGAAAACTCCTTACGCCCACCTGGCGTTCTCCCTTGTTGTTCCTTCGAAACTTGGCCACTTCTGGGCTCTTTGTACTCCTTGCACGCGTTCGATCTCCTCCTCAAGATTCAACAACTCAGACCTAAAAAGATCTCTATCTCTTCCACCCTTTCGAAGAGATGAAAGTGCCCTCCTGGCAATTTTCCGCTCAAGCACGCCTTCCTAAGTCGACAGAGTGTTCAACAACTATGTTCCTCCCGAACTCGATAAAGAGTTCTTACTGTGCACTTCTATGCAATTCTACAGGTGAAGATTCAATGCTATCCCTCTTGAGCTTTCCTGAGGTTGTCTCACCTTTGTCAATGCACACCTTCCAGACTATGTGCACTCCTTGCACTCAGAAACTCCAAGACAGGAAAAAATTGAAACTTATGCAATGCTTCACGAGTTATAAATTTAAAATATGAAATGCATAAAAACATATAAACACCGAACACACAGTATGTAGGAAAATCTTCTTTTCTATTAATCTCCATGTATCTATACAATTCTTACATAGACTGAACTGTAACAAGTCTCGTTCTGTCAAGTTCTCTCAAAACTTCTAAGACCTCCTAAGGCCTCTCTACCCAGACCTCTCTAACCAAGATCTACTCTTCGTCTAACTCTTTTCTTTTCTATCCATTCATTTTTTACAAAAGAGGGCTCTACACGAGCTTATCCTCATCCACCGCCTTAGTTCCATCGCTATCTTAGAGCGACACCTAATCCTACGGATACATTACATAAATGGTTGTCGTAGATCTGACTGATCTGGACTTAGCTGTAGGTAACCATTAAAGGAAACCTCAATCACTACCTGTACAAAGGTGCGGACCGGCATTAAAACCTTACAACGCAAATCCCCAAATGGGGTTTGATTTCATAATTTTGAAAAATGAGAGGGTTGCGCCTCTCTCCTCCATGAATGTGCGCTGGATGTGCTGGTGATTTTATGAGTTGGAACGATGCTCCTGCATCATACTCCTTAGCTGGAAAAATCATGAGCTCCTGCTCATGAGCTCCTCTTCTCCAGTGCTGAAATCCACCTGGATCCCAAACTTTCCCTTGGAGTTGTCCTCTTGCTCCTGTCTAGCTATGTTGTTGTTGCTGCTTCTGCTTTCTTGCTGCTCTTGGAGGTTCTCCTCTGTTCAGCTTCTCTTCGTTGGAAGCTTCTTGTGTTGACTTCAACCTCAGCTTTCTGATTTCGTCAATCACCTTGTCCAACTGCTCCAATGGTTGGCTCTCCTTATGCAGTCCTCTCTGCTACAATTCCTTCATCTAAGTGGGTAGATCAACTCAAACCCCCTTACGATTTTATCCATTCCTTGTGGCCTTAACTTGCCACCCTACTGCAAAATTCAGTTCTGCAATCTTATCATTGAGTTGCTACTCAAATTCTTCCTATGACAACTTGACTGTCATCTCTCCTTGTGTTGGCTCAAGTCCAACTTCTTCCAGCTGCTCCTGGGGCCGGTATGCTCCTCCATCTGTCTCTAACTTGATCTGTTGGATGTGCAGGATTTGCACTATCACTCTCTTCTCCACGGCTTCCAATTATTCACACAAATCAACAAAGTTCGTGCTATATGCTTCTTCTTCTGTTGTAGGCTCCAGTGCTGCAATCATCTCTGTTTCAGCTTCTTGGCTGAAAATTTTGAGCCTTTTTTCTGAATGCTATTTTCCTTCTGTTGGGGTAGACATTAGTGTCTGCTCCATTTCTTCCTCCATGATAGTCTCTGCTGGCTATCTTTCTTCTGTTGTTGCCTTTGCAACGCATCCTCTGGCCTCAACTGGGATGCTTGGTAGGAATACTTCAATTCCCCCAATGATCAAAATGTATTTCTGACCCTCTCCTGTAAGCACTCCTTGCTAATCCAAACTCTCCTCTGAGTTCCTAAGACTTTCACATGGTCTTATATTTTCCCCCTTGCCCACTTGGCATCCTGGGAATTTTCTGCTACCCACCTGGCAGTCTATGAGACCGATTGGTCCCATATCATTGCCCACCTGGAAATCTTAACTTTCCTCACTACCCCCTTGGAAGTATGCGAGACCTTCTACTGATCTCTTTCCATTGCCCACCTAGAAATTTGAAAGTTCACTTCTACCCACCTGGTAGTTTATGAGATCCTCTTCTAATCTCATACCATTTCTCTCATGGCAATATGAATTTCCATTGTTGTCCTCCTGACAGTCTATGAGATCCTCTAATGATCTCATTTCATTGCCCACCTGGCAATTCAAAAATTCATCTCTGCCCTCCTGGCAGTTTATGAGACCTGAAACTGATCTCCCTTCCTCATCACTGAGGGTTTCTCCAATTTCTGGCTCACAGATGCAAACCAACTCTGTTTCACTGAGGTTTTCAGCATACCTCAGCCACTTCCTCAACTCTTGTTTTTATTTTTTAGCCAACAACTTTTGAACAGGCCATCTGGCTTTCCTGTTCAGAGGCCATTCGTACCTCCAATGTACTTTCACCTCCTACTGTATCTTCAATATCAACTGTTCCATTCTCTCTCTTATCTCAACGAGTTCCTCCCCAATTTCTTATTTGGTTTTATGCTGGTGGTCTCCTCTTCGACCACATCCATGACCTTCAATAACCATTTCCACCTTCTACCTGCCTTCCTGGCAAGTCTGTTGTTTACTCTACAACCGAGAGCATTTTCAACATTTCCTACAGTCCACCTGACTATCTATTGACTGTTGCGCATCCGCAAACAATCACTACACAGAGCATCAATACTCTATCCTTCTTCACCTACTGTCTAAATATGAACTTTTGATACCACTTGATGTTACTAGAATTTCCTTTTTTGATTTTGCCTGAAATCTACAGGAAAATATCAGCTCTGATACCACTTTTGTGGTGTGTATTAGAGTATATTATTTCTGACTTCACCTCCCTATGTATGCAGCCTACAGACATAAAGTGGCTCTGATACCACTTGATGCAGACCCCCTACCTTTGCCTCAGCAGGGTCCGCTGACCTCCTGGTCTCTAGATCGTTCTTCCTTTGATGAGCTGAAGCAGCTCTCTGGTTCCCTGCTAGAACCCTTTGAACGAATCCATAGGTCCCTTCTTCTTTGGTGACCTCGAGCTATGACCCAAGGCTTAAACAACACACCTTTTGCGTTTCGATATTTCTATGCGCGAGATCTCCCCGAATCTCATGTTTTAGGCGATGTGGAAGGATTGACTCCTTGTCCCTCCAAATTCCGATTACCGAAATTCTGATGGAGCCTAACCCATGTTAGCTCCTCCCTTGAGTCCCCTCCATAAGACTCTATCTTGTGACCATGTGCTAATCCCCGAGTGCTTCGTGGTTTCGCAATTCTGGAAATTGCGATGCAGTCTCCAACCTTCTCTCTTTGGAATTCTTGAAATTCAATTGGGAGCCTAGATTGTGCTAACCCTCAATCTTATGCGCTCAATGTGACCTTCCTTAAAGGATTGGGTCCCAACTCCTTATTCTTTCAGGATTTCGTGATTCACGAAAATCCATGAAAGGATTTTCTCCTTCCCTTTCGAATCCCTGATTTTTGAAAGATGATGCCACCTAGATCTACGGTCCAAGTCTCCCACGAACCAATGGTCCAGATCTCTTGTTGGCGTTTTCTTCTCGAGAGTTTGGGAAAATTCTCTCCTTTTATTCCCCAGTTTCCAAAAGTCCAAAATTGTATCTACTACGAGATCGACGACTCTGAGACTTCCTCGATCTAACGTTCCTAGTTCTTTCGGGGTTTCGTGAACCGGAAGTTCGTGACTCTTGACCCCAAGTCACAACGCTCTCCAAGTCTTGAATGCCGAAATGGTGCTTTCAGTCACGAGATTGTTAAGGTCCTAACCCACACATAGGTAGATCAATGTATTCAGATGTAATAAAGGTCGATATTAATAAGACCTTTCAATAAAATAGAATAAGGCGGATGTAAGAAGATCTAATAGAAGCTTCCGCTTCTAGAAGGATCTTCCTCTAGATGCTTTTCTTAATAGACACATTTAGTATAAATAAGGGTCGAGGGTATGAAAACCCTAGCTTGGAGATTATTGTAACATAACGCTGCTCGACTGGAGGTTGCCCCCTCGAAAAGGCCTGTGAACATTGATATCTGAATCAAAGTGTTATTTCTATTGCTATTTCGTATATCATTTCTGTGTATTGTAAAGATTATGCTGGATATTTTACTGTTATTCTGTCATTTCTAGCATTTCATTTCGGTTCTGCATATTTTATATATCTGGTATCTTGCAACTGGTATCAGAGCACTTTCCTTGTCATAAATTGTGGGTATTTTTTTTTTAGGGTAGAGACGTATTCCGATGTCTTTAAGCCACAGAGATCTGTCGTTACGCGCATAAACCCGCGGTTGAGGGATTCATACACACAGGAAATACAAGTGGTTCTTAAGTGCACATCTGTTCGCCACCCTTGTAACCCTTGTTGGTACCCCTTCGAGTGGTAGCGCATCAGACAACACCTGTGTATGGATCGGCCTAGATTTCCTGAAGCCCTCTTTAGATAAACCTATCGGCCGTCGAACTGCTATAGTGTCACCGAGAACAACACTCGGGAAGATACTCTCTAATACCTGAGTAGTCGGGTAGTACGGCTAAGGGTACGGTCTATCCTCCTTAGTTAGTGCCCTGAGATATTGGGCCGAGTACTACTGTTGGACCCTGCACGTATATCAGAGAGCTATAGCACAGGGCAAACTCTTGTCTGTAGAACCCTTGAATACCTAACCCTTGGGGAACATAAACAACAACATAAAAAAATTAAACCGGCGAG
>ML859233.1:0-16476 GCA_009831015.1 Picea engelmannii | reverse complement strand
AATATTTGAACAGCTTGATATTTTGGAGCTCAGGGACTGGTTTCCCCTCTGTTGGGGCAGTCCCTCATCTTATACTGAACACCATGTATTCTGCTTTGCTACTCTGTGCATGAGAGGATTTTAATATAATACATTATACTTACAAAAAAAAAAACAAAAAATTGTTAAGGGGCAAGTAACCAAAGCTACCCCAAATGGAGATGCTATTGAAAAAAAATATATATTCAAATAGACATTTCAATGCCAAACAACATTTGAACAGTGAAGAACAAGATTGTGCATGTACCACTTTTAATATTTCCAAATTGGAATAAGATATTTCATATCCATGAGAAAGCTTTAGGGACCATAATCAACAATGTGGTAGCACAAGGAAGCTAACACTAGTAGAGGTGAGCTACACCAATGCAAAAAGAGAATTGCTAAGGATGATCTACACACTTCATAGTTTCTACTATTATTTGTTCACTAATAAATATAACTTTTATATGTCCATTGGGTGCTCAAATACATAGAGCATAGACACTATCCAAAAGTTGAGCATGGGGCTCATGATGTTTAAGGAATATCACTGAGATTTTTGTGAAGCCAATGAAAGTGCACGTGACTTGATCACTTATCCTGCATAAACAACATAGAGAAATGAACACGATTCTTTCTTAATGTGAATCTGTTTTATGTACATGGATCTCTCAAATACTTGGAAGATGCATTCCATTTCTTGCATAATGGGTATGACTAGATGGAAAGTCCAAAGCTAAAAAATAAGCCTAGTGAATCGAGGAACAAGGTTTAGGTTTGTTATGGAGGAGATATTGAGAAGACGTGTCCAAGGAGTGAACACAAAATTCGATGCTAGAAGCACATCACTGAAGATGTGAGTAGAAAGAGGAAAATGTTTGAAACACGTGCATTTGTGGGATTATAAAACTATCTCTACTTTTATAATTTACCATATCATTCTCTTATTTTTCTAGTCCCCTGGTCTTAAATCAATTTTGATTATATGTAGTACCTTGTGGAAATTTACCATTTTGTCATAAAATTGGTATCAATAAACAAAAAATTGTTATCCTGTACAATTTGTAAGTTTCCTATCTCCAATGTTTTATCATTTTACCAAAATGTATATTTATCAATTTAATACCCTTTGGATGCACTCACGTAGTATTTGTAATCTAGGGTGATACCCCTTTGACAAAGTGCAAAGGGGAAACTTCCACCTATTGAGTCCCATTTTGTTGATGTAACTCTTCGAAAATTGGGGATTGGGCTATGTTGGCCCCTTTGTGCCAATGAAGAGGACAAAATCAAATATTTACTTGTGGTGACAAACTTATTTTCAAAATGTGCAGAGGCTAGTGATGTATGATTAGATTCAACCATAATGTTTGTTTGAGTTTGTGTTTTGCAAGTTCAATTGTTTGATATAAATTACGTCAAAGAAGGGATTATCCATATTGGATCACTACATAGTTTGTTATATATCTTGGTACTTTCTAGGTGTAAAAATTGGAGGAATTGTCTTGCAGGTCCCATTTTAGTGGCAGGTCTTAATTTGGAGATTTGGGCTCTAAAACATTCTAGAGCCATTTTGAGGAATCAATCGACACTTTTTGGAGTCGAAACTTTCCAAGCATCGGTCCCAACCCCTTGATATTTTTCTACACATAGAGACCTTTTCAATGATGTGAAAATCATCTCTATCAGAGCTTGTATGTGAAAGTTATGCCTCTTGCAAGTTAACCTACCTTATTGACTACCATGGCACTGAGTGGATGCCATATCAACCTACATTACTCACACATGTGGGGCTAGTCATGTGTAGACATTCAATCATATTTTAGAAGGTCCAAAAACTTATCACTATTAAGACACAAAAGCCCTAACCCTAGAATACTATCAAGTTATGTTAAATACTGCGCTGCTAGGAAGAGAGGGGGTTCCATTCTTTAGTATTGTAATTGTTCCATAGTTGCGTAGACCATCTAGGAGTGGGATTTGAGAGCATAATAGAGGAGGAAAAATATTCCATCGCAACAATTCAGGCCATAATGTCAAAGACAACTCCATAGTGAGTTCCCCTTTTCTTTGTACTTGCATTTCATAATTGAAGAAAAGAGAGCAGGCATATGCCTCACCTTCTAGCCGGGTTTTCCTCCGTTTTAGATTTCCTAGGATACATCTTGTGTTCATTGTGTGGAGTATGTTCATTTGCATGTTCTTTCATTTTGTATTTCAATTATTTTAATAAATTTGAGTAATAAGCCAGTGATAATAAATCGAGATCTAAGGAAATAAACCTGCATAATAAAATATTTCAACATAATTTAACATTTGTTGTGATGAGATGTTCCAGTGGAATATCCATGGTAGTTTATAGATCAAGGAAGCTCATTTTGTGATGAACTTGGTCAAGGAGGTAGTGAAAATATGAATTGTGATGCATCATAAGAGTGGTTTGCACTGTCCTAGGATGTATGGATAAGTGGAGAGTACTAACAAAGTTTGAGTCGATGCATTGACAAATGTTTGTGATTTCAAGACAAGACACTAGGAAAAGAGGATTCATGCGGTCACGTGAGCTTATTAGACAACATGGAGGCACGTAATAGGGATGTAATATGCCCAACCCCCTAAGTACATTTTTAAGGGATGGGGTATTAAATTTTCACTCTTTCTTAATCATCTCAAAACCTCTTCTTGAGGACACCATTTTCTTCTACTCGTCAAGAGCTTTCCAATGACTGTCGCCATGCTCAAAATTGAGCTTTGGATTAAAAGTTACGACCTTACAAAGTTTTTTAGGCCTTATTTAACCTCAAGTCACTTCATTTCCATGTGATATCCACGTGGATCCTACCACTTGTCATCTTACATGGCGTTGAAGTGGCATCTGCCACTTGGCCCTTCAACCCTTGCCCTATCAGACCCTCAACCCATTCTCTAAATCAATGACTCTGATTCATTCAGGCCCCTCTCATCGAAGTGCCTTCTCCACAGAGTCATGTTTCACTTCGACGACTTACTTCAACCATACATAATTCGACATATTCGACAGTTCCTGGAGTCAGTCGATCAACAAATTAGAATGCATTGGAGTCTTTCCTTGCACGATGGTTAACTCCTGCTTCCCTTGTTGTAACTTTGTATACATGGCATGACACCCACATGACACATGGATTCACCCATGACTTGACACATGGAATATCATGGCTATACACGTTATCATGAGATACATGGGCTTACTTAACTAGGTGTTTCCACCTGTGATTTTCATCTGTGCAATCATGTGGAACTCCATGAAAGATCGACGGTTGTCCTCGCATCGCGTCCACTCACCGATCAATGGTCTAGATCGGTCCTTAAAGTCCTCTTTTTGGAGTGCACTCATTCTGGTAAATCAAACCCCTTCGATGGGCCTACTTTGATGGACGATGGAGATCTAATCATCCCCTACCATCAACGATTGAGATTTAAGTTATCAACCTAAAGACCCCTTTTGCTCAGCTAGTTTTCGTCCCAACAACCATTCAATTGTCGACACGTGTCATCCCTTAGGACATGCTAACTTCCACTTGCCCTGAAATGTGGCTCTGCCACTGCCTGCCACCTGGTGTGGCACATGGAATACATACTCATCACAGAGTTCTGTCTCAAAACCTCGAATCACCTTGACACATGGCATGATCACTGTTAGACACGTGGTACCATCTCCACTTGACACATGTCACTCGTCTTCCCATGGATTCTTGCATGTAGGGGCCAAGTCATCATGACATATGTCATAATCCTTGCTTGACACGTGGCACAATCTTTATTTGACACGAGACACCATCCACGTCACCCTATTAAGTCTTGGTAGGAGATCAATGGTCTAGGTCTCCTTTCGGAGTTCCCTCGACCACAATAGATCAACGGTCCAGATATCCTTTCAGAGTCATACTCTGGACCCTTCGAAGTGGTACTTCGAACCCTGAAACGATCAATCCCAAAAAAGGTTTGAGCTGTGCGTTCAATTTCCACTGTCGATCACTTCTCGAATCGAACGGGTAAATTTTTCAGCACATTGATAAAGGTTACAAGGGAATATTCTTCGATACCCTCTTATTGGTGGTGTGCAACTTCCCCATAAGCTCAAACAATATCTAAAAGGGAATATTCTTCGATGCTCTTGCATTGGGGTGTTGGAGCAGGCTCCGAAACTGGCTCTCTGATGGATGGTCTAGATCTCTCGACCTGTAGATATGACCACTGAAAGTTATTAGCGACCATCCAAAGGCCCGATCCCAATAGGGGTCCATCCTTGACCCTTTGGAAAAACATGTACCGACATGTGCTATCCGCAGGAATGTGCTGGCTGCCATGCTGGCACTGCATGTCATGACGACGCCAGTCTCCCCTTTTTCTTACTTACCACGTGAACATGAGGGACCTGCTATGAACTGATGACTAAGGTTTAATCTTGCCTTTGCGTCGATCAACGGTCCTCATTGGCTCTCAGATTTTCCTTTATCGAATTCCTCCACTTCGAATTTCAAGGCTACTTCGACCTTCAGAATCTGACGAAACTCACCCCATGCAATCTATGACTCAGATCACATCGCCATGTCGAATTCAATGACTGTGATGACTCTGAGTCTTCTATGCCGTCAGACCCTACCAATAACCACTACAACGGATCTAACGGTCTAGATATTCCCTCGAATTCTCCTTCTTCGTAGTGCAACTTCTCCAGATTCACAACTTACTTCGCACAATGGTCCATGATGGACGACTAGGATCAAATCTCACTCTGGTTCCGATCGACATTCCAAATCTTCCTTCGATGTCCTCTAGCACCCTCACACTTGGTCATTTCAAAACTACGCCCGCTGATAAAGGGATAGGATTGATTCACGATGCCAATTCAATGGTTGCGATTAGTCCTGTCTCGAAACACAAAATTCCCACAAGGCAACAATCTAAAAACTCGGGACTTAGACATTTTTTCGATTGTTCTTCGAGAGTTTTCCTTTGATTAACAACTTGAATTCGACTTCATAGCTCATGGATTGTATCAGATCCCTCCTTCGGGTTTTTACCAAACCTTGTTGGTCTTCTCCTTCGTTTCATTCCATTTAGAGGGCATCATTTATTTCATATGACTCCGTCTCCTTTTTCCAAGAAATACAATACAACTGAAGGTATAAACATGTATAAATGTAACTGTGCATATGGTCAGCAAAATCATAGTTTAATTCCTTTAACTTGAGCCAATATAGGAGACTCAAGCAATCATGTGCATAAAGCATGTCCATACCATATAATTCCTTAATTGCTTAAATACACAAACATGCAAGATAACAACCAGTCGATCATCAAAACAAGCATGCACATCCATGAACATTCACATACAATTCAACCTTAAATTACAGTTCAATTACACAGGGTATGAAAATACTTATCTATTACAATTGATAGCCAACCAATTGACTGTAGGTGTTCTCCTTTCCACCCAACCATAGGCTCTTCTTGCTCAGTCGTTTCGGCAATAGGCGACCCCTATGCCAAGCCACGATAGCACCAGGGAATCCTGCACTCACTCATGCATTCTCTTTCAAAAGTCAAGAAATATATCAAGGAGCTTACTCTCCTCCAATTCTCTGGCATCGATAAAAGTCTCCCTTCTTCCCCATTGAGCTCAAGACCTCCACAGGGTTTATCAGATGTATTATGAGCTGGATTTCCTTTGCGCAAGAGAGTCCATTTACAACGACACTGTCCCTCAACGCCCTCTCCTTCTAGCGCCAGTTTCTTTCTAGCCATCATCAAGCCTGTGACCCTCTTTTTCTCCAGTCCGGGCTTTGGGTCTTCTATGCTCCAACTCATGACTCTTCCACGAGTTCTTTTATCCTCCTATTGCACGTAGTCGTGCATTCTCTTTAAACATCTCTCTTCTTCAAAGGCACCAAAATCTCCTCGAGTTCTTTCTATGTGCATGTCCATGTTGCACACCCCCTCTCTTCTCCTCCCCAGAGATCAGACTATTTCCCTTTCCCACACAAATTTTGTCTCTTCAGTTATGCTCCCGAAGGTTCTCGACCTGTCCTTCCTTCTGTCAGAAGGAAACTTGTGGGTTAATCTAGCTGCAGAAAATGGTACTCTATTGTACCTTTGGCTGGCAACTTCCGTTGTCTTAGCTAGATTTCCCATACCTGTATTCATGGGGGTGGTTGGTTGTTCAACTACCAACCCATTCTCATTAACTGACTTGTCTTGATATTTGGGCTAAGGGAAAATAATCTGAATGTTTCCAATTAATACTTCAACAAGGTGGCTTGGGGTCCTTTAGTTTAATGGAACCTCCCCTCATTCCTCTAGTGGTATCATGGCAAGTGATTAAGGCTTCACCCATCAGTTAGTTGTCGATGTTTACAATCAATAATAATACATTTACAATATTGGCAAGCCATTGCAAGAAAATCATAAGTTATGATTAATTACAAGCTAGGGGAAACAAGTGTGTTACAATCCCCTCCCCCTTAAAGGAACATCGTCCTCGATGTTCTTCTTAGCAACACCTACCATGCTTTCATCTTTCAGCTGCTTCAACAATGTTTTTCTCTTTGCTTGATCTGGTCCTCACTCAGAATCTGGCACTTCAATACATGGCTACAACATATATCAAACAACATGCACATTAATTCACAATTTCATGTATTAAACATTTCATTTTTGTTTAAAAATTAAGGAAAAATTCATATCAACACAATGCTTATCTTGTGCAATTTCATGGATCCGCATCCATATGGATGCCACCTTTACTCAACTCACTGTTTCCTTGACATACCCATTGTGTGCATGATCCCAGTCAACAAATGACAAAATTTTAAAGACTCCACTGAGTTCTTTTACATGAGCTATCGAAGTCTCCCCTTCCTTGCGGTCGCTCACCCTCCAGGCTCAGGCTCAGGCATCCCCTTCTCTTATATATAGTCTCTCGGGCGATCCATCTTGCCTACCAATGTTTTCTCATAAAAGAAGAGTTTCAAAGACTTCGTTGAGTCTTATAGTTGAGGCGTCCCTCTCGCTCGCTCTGTCGAGGTGTCCCTCTATCTTTCTTTGCCGAAAGTGTCCTTTCGATCCATGTTATGATGACACATCATTCTATGGGAATCATGGCTTATCACAGGGGTCTCATGTCACTACATTATCCCTTTTCCATGCTTTCTAGCTTTGACGACCATCATCTTTCCTCCATGGACATATTTTTCATCTCACTCGTATCACAATTATTCATAAATTCGTGAGATGTCATCATCAATTTCAATTAGATTTGTTTCAAATCTGTCACTCACAGATTTAAAATTTCACATTTTCATTTTCAGATCTGTTCCACATAGGAACCAAATTCACAAGTATGAGATTTCCTTCTCATAACAGTTTGGCTCTTTCATAACCAACAGACATTGGTCCCCCTTATGGACTTATTTCGCTGTCATAGCCAAGACCCTTCTTCCTGCAATTCTGTCTTCACACAACCAAACAAATTGTTAGTTCTCATGCACATTATATTTTCCTTGCACACTTGCATTGACTTCTGAACAATTTCAAAACTTGTGCATACTAAAATTGCATCATATTCAATGATTTGAAATATAAAGGAAATACCATTCCTTACACATGAATTAATTCAGTATGCCAATCCTTTTCAAATGCAATTGATTCATCATATGAATTTAACCAATGTGCCAATGTCCATGTCCACATTTACACACAATGCACTCTTGCATTGATTTTTGGATTACTATATTTCATATTAGGCACTCTTGCCATGGTGTGTTGGAACTCATCCAATTTCTCACCACAAAGTTCCTTTATACTCATTGATTATTACAGTGGGACTGTGTTTTCCTGCTTTAGCTGATCGTGACCTCAAATCAACATACATGAAACTAAAAGTTTCACATGAATGCATTTATGCATTCTTTCTTTACTAGTAACCAGGGTGCCAACACTCATGGCCACCCAATTCCTTTCTTTACCATTGTTACAATTATGGTAGGGTATTGGAAGATCTTCCTTCCATGATGGGAATTCAATTACCTTCCCTGTCATTTCCTTAATGCATTCAGTCAATGTGCTGCTCATGAGCACTATTATTCTCAATCATTCCCAATTGGTCAAAGTATTCATGACTATCAGATTTTCCTTTCTCCGTCCTTCAGATTCCTCTCCCAAATCATACCTTGCTTGGGTATCAATGGCATAAACAACCACCCAAAATTACATGCATATAATTAAATAATAAAAACATTTAAGAAGAGGTTCTTACCAAATCCTTTTCAATTCTTATGCCACATGTGCATGAAACTTTTTATACCTATCCTGAATGCCAACAACCCATCTGATATTACCTCAACAGTGGTGCTTCATGGGGACTCCCAGAGTCCCTTTTATCAATCTTTCAACAACATCATTCTTGTAATTCTCCTTTTCCTGAGATTGTCAACCATTGGTAGCTGTCCTCCCTCAACAAATCTAATCTTTTATACACATTCATGCATCATTAAAATTAAAATCATATCAACTGTCATGTTAAACAAAATGCATGTATCATTACATTTAAATCAATAAACATTTTTCAAAAATGTCCGAGCATATCTCTATGCACTCCATCACATTATCCTCCATATTTTCATGAGTGCAACGCAAACAATTCTCAACTATTTCTATAGTCATACAACTATCATCATTCCGGTGTTAAAACATTTGCTTTCATCAACACTTTAGTTTCTCACCCTAGAGAAACATAATATTCAACAAGAAAGGAGTTAAGGGCTCTTCCCTTTTTCCAACTCCTTCTACACAGCCCGAGACTTTCAGTCCAACTGAGTAATTCCAATGCCTCATTGCCTTTACTTAACATGGATCAACTAAGCCAATTCATCTAAACATACTCATTGTTTTATTTCCCTTTTACCAGCTGTACTTGTTTTCATAGCTATTCTTTTAAGGACTACAACTCTGTTAAGCAACTCAGAGTTTTAAAAATGAGAAAAGTGTTCCTCCTTTTCCCTTTCTTTGTTTCTGCAATCTGTCTCTTTTGGGATCTACCCACTCTATTCCTTGATCAATATTGGTCAAGTTCATATTGACCTTTCCTGGATGTAACAACATACTCACAACAACAAAATTTAGTTCACAAATTAATTATGAATCAATGCGATTCTGCACATTTACCAAATCGGATTGGTCAACATTCATTTGCATGCATTATGTTTTACAATGTAATCCAATATTCTTATATAATTAGTCTTTTTAGCCCACTGTCTACTATTTCAGCAGTCCTTAAGATTGTAACTATGTTATTCAAACAAAGTAGTTCACACAGTTCCTCCACAAGAACTTATTCAACATGCAACTCTCTTGTTGCCCATCCATCACTATCTGAGTTGACCTCAACTTCATCATTCCATGGATTTACCCAATATTTCACAAGGAATATAAGTATGAATTCATATTATGCATTTCAGATTTACATTTAAATAAGTATCTTGATGTTATTGGCTTGCTTTCAAGTTGTGAATCCATGCACTTAATCACATGCATTAGTATATTGCGTGTGTCCACCACTGACACACTTCACAGTTTCCACATTGCATGTAGATTCCAATCATTTCACTCATGATTTGTTCACAATCATCTACATGCAACTTTCAAAGGCATATTCATTTTGCCTTCTATCTTAGTCAATCAGAGCTATCTTGCTAATTTCTCTTTCTAATTTATACTAGCTTTTTCCGAGGAGTGGAACACATCCTCCTCAAGTCATTATTCCATCAAGACAAATCAGACCCTTCCAACAGAGGGTCAACGATGCATCCATGGCATTACTTAGATCTGGAAAGTACAAATCTTGCCTCACATCTCACTTATTCAAGCATTCATATCATACCTTTAAGCATGTATATGCATATTTACATATATGCAGGTGAATTACTTGCACTTTTTTACCTCATTCATTCATATTGATTTAACATTATCCAATTTTGTTTAGAATTTATAGTCACTTACACAACCAATCTCATCAATAAAATCATAATTATGTTGCCCTCTTTACAAGATAATAACCAACAAAAGGTCACTTTTTCTCTTCTAGCATTTCATCTTATCTCTTTATGAGGAATTTCATACTTACTCAAGTTGTTATTTAAAAAAAATACTTAGACCCTTCATCATAGGGTCAACCATGCATCCATGTCATCATCCAACCTAGGAAAGCACTCTCCTTACCTTACTGCCTCCTTGTTTAGGAAGTCATACATACACTCATACACCATACAGGTGCATCACTTGCACATTTTTATATCATTCCTATTTAGTTATTTGACCTCAATATAAACCTTCTCTATTGAGAGTTTATGGCCAATCAACTGTCAAGTTTCACATGGAAAGTCTCACATACATATTCATAACTATGTTTCCCTTTCCATATGATAAAAACTAGCAAGAAAACACTCTTGCCTCAACTGCTATAAAAGTATTCAACAACCTAGAAATACAATATGGGCAATTTCAACAGTGCCCAAGGCAACAAGACAACTTATCAAGTTTCTCTTCATGCTTCAAACCATTCTTGGTCAACATACCTTTTTATCAAGGGAATCCTTTTCTAGATTCTCTCTTATTGCTAGCTGAGCATACCAAACCATATCCATATGGCTACCATCCACCTCTGGATGTCAGTCTGACCCATTGATCATCTAAAACTTCTCCAACACTACTTTTGTTAGTATTTATATCAATATTTCTTTTATCATTAAAACCCTATTCTCACAAGGCACTAGGTATTAACATTACCAACATTTCATTCATGCTGTTATTTTCCCTATTGTTATCAGGTCACCCTTCTTCTAAAAGGTCCATTAGTAGACCATGCCTTATAACCCATCATAGGTATACTGGGTCTACTTGCATGTTACATACATGCAACCTTATATTATGCATTACAACATATCCACATCTTGCACTTCCATGCATAAAAAAGTACTCATGTTAATAGGCATGTACACATTTTGTATAGCCATGAGCTCACAAATTGGCTCATATGTTCATGTCCTCTTTTCCTATTTTATGAGGACTATAATCACTTCAAAGAACTTATTTTTTTCTTTGCTTAACTAGATTATTTCAACAATAAATTTCATTCATTACGGTCAAACAAATTGACCTTACAACTTTTGATCAATCCTATAGACCCAAGGACTTATACAAACATGATTTATCCCTTTATTTAAGTAGTACTTTAATACTACCATGGGTCCTATAGAAAACTCCTTTAATCACAAGGGATTTCTCGTAAGGGTCTTATCCCTTATATAAACAACAATCCCAAAGACCAGTGTTCTAACAATCTATACTTACAGGATAGAATCTTGTAATAGGATTCTACCATTTCTTCCCTTCTTTCATTCAGGTCTTACCATTAATGCTTATCATCATACTCCTACTCATGCAAGGGTAATTATTAGTTTGAAAAAGGGACAATATCATCCCTCTACTGAAATTCACCCATAATTTCCAAAGTGCAATTTCAATTTGTTGTGCTCCTCCTCAAGGGACTTGTGTAGATAATGAACATGATTTTTATTGTAGAGAAGTTCTTTTGAACATGCTCATCTCTGCCTTATTATACCAACCCTTTCACTGATCTCTGGCCAATCCAGGCCTAGTGTTGTAACCTATTCTAATACCACTCTGTAACACACCCAACCCCCTAAGTACCTTTTTAAGGGACGAGGTATTAAATTTTTAATCTTTCTTAATCATCTCAAAATCTCTTCTCGAGGACACCATTGTCTTCTGCTCGTCAAGATCTTTCCAACCACTGTTTCCATGCTCAAAACCGAGCTTTGGATTAAAAGTTATGACCTTCCAAAGCTTCTTAGGCCTTCTTTAACCTCAAGTCACTTCATTGCCACGTGGCATCCATGTGGCTCTTGCCACTTGTCATTTGACATGAAATTGATGTGTCATCCACCACTTGGCCCTTCAACCCTCACCCTATTAGACCCTCGACCCATTCTCTAAATCAACGAATCTGATTCATTTGGGGTCCTCTCATTAGAGTGCCTTCTCCATGGAGTCATGTTTCACTTCAACGAATTACTCTGACCATACATACTCTGACATAGCCGATAGTTCCCGGAGTTAGTTGATCAACAAATTATAATGCATCAGATTCTTTCCCTGCACGATGGTTAACTCCTGTTCCCCTTTTTGTAACCTTGTATACATGGCATGACACCTACATGACACATGGACTATCGTGGCTATACACGTCATCACAAGATAAAAGGGTTTACCTAACTAGGTGCTGCCACCTGTCCTTTTCATCCGTGCATTCACGTGGAACTCCACGAAAGATCAATGATCATCCTTGCATCACGTCCACTCACCGATCAATGGTGCAGATCGATCCCTAGAGTCCTCTCTTTGGAGTGCACTCGTTCTGGTAAATCAAACCCCTCCGACGAGCCTACTCTGATGGACGATGAATATTTAATCATCCCCCATGATTAATGGCTAAGATTTAAGTTATCAACCTAAAGCCCCTTTTTTCTCAGCCGGCCTACTTTTGTCCCATAACCATTTAATTCTCGACATGTGTCATCCCTTAGGACACACTAACTTCTAACTGCCCTAACACATGGCCCTATCACTGCCTATCACCTGCCGTGGCACATGACATACATACTCAACATAGAGTTCTATCTCAAAATCCTGAATCACCTTGACACATGACACAATCTCTGTTAGACACATGGTACCATCGCCACCTAACACATGTCACTCACCTTCCCACAAATTCTCGCCTGTAGGGTTCAAGTCATCATGACACATGGCATAATCCTTGCTTGACACGTGGCACAATATTTACTTGAAACATGGCACCATCCACACCACCCTCTTAAGTCTTGGTAGGAGATCAATGGTATAGTTCTCCTTTCAGATTTCCTACGACCACGATAGATCAACGGTCTAGATATCCTTTCAGAGTCATACTCTGGACCCTTCAGAATAAACTCTGAATGGTCAATCTCCAAAAAGGTTTGAGATGTGCATTTAATTTCCACCGTCGATCACTTCTCGAATCGAATGGGTAGATTTGTCAACACATTGATCAAGGTTATGAGGGAATATTCTTCGATACCCTCTTATCGGTGGTGTGAAAATTCCCCATTCTTATGAACGTCGATTGATAAGCTCCAACGATATCTAAAAGGGAATATTTTTCGATGCTCTTGCATCAGAGTGTTGGAACAGGATTTGAAACTGGCTCTCCGATGAATGATCCATATCTCTAGACCTATAGATCTAACGAATGATAACTACAAGCAACCATCCAAAGGCCTGAGCCCAATAGGGGCCCATCCTCGACCCTTTGGTGAAAAAGGTACCGACATGTGCTATTTACAGGAATGTGTTGGTTGCCATGTTGGAATTGCACGTCATGACGATGTTACTCTCCCCTTTGCCTTAATTACCACATGAACATTAGGGACCTATGACGATTTGATGATTGATGTTTAATCCAACCTTTGCGTCGATCAACAGTCCTCATTGGCTCTCAAATTTACTTCTATAAGAGTTCCTCCATTTCAGCTTTCAAGGTTACTCTGACCTTTAGACTTCGAAGAAACTCACCCCTTATGATATATGATTGAGATCACATCTCCACACCTACTTCAATGACTGCGATGAATCTGGGTCATCTATGCCATCGAACCCTGAAAATAAACACTACAATGGATCTAATGATCCATATCTTCCCTCAGAGTCTCCTTTTTTTGAGTGAAAATTCTCTAGATTCACAACTTACTCCGAACAACAACCCACGATGGATGGCTAGGATTAGATCTCACTCTGGTTCTGATCGACGTTCCAAATCTACCTTCAGAATCCATCCTTCAGAGTCCTCTAGTACCCTCACACTTGGTCATTCTGAAACTAAGCCCACTGATAAAGGGCCAAGATTTATTCATGGTGCCAATTCAACGGATGCGATTCGTCCTGTCTCGAAGCATGAAATTTCCACAAGGAAACAGTTTGAAATCTCGAGACTTCGACGTTTTTTGAGGGTTCTTCTAGAGTTTTCCTTTGATTAACAACCTGAATTCAATTTCACAACTTAGAGATTGTTATCGATCCCTCCTTCGGGCTTTTACCAGACCTTCTTGGTCTTCTCCTTTGTTTCATTCCATTTAGGGGGCGTCATTTATTTCATATGAATCTGTCTTACTTTTCCAAGAAATCCAATACAACCGGAGGTATAAACATGTATAAATGTAACTGTGCATATGGTCAACAAAATCACAGTTTAATTCCTTTAACTCAAGCCAATATAGGAGACTCAAGCAATCACGTGCACAAAGCATTTACAGACCATATAATTCCTTAATTTCTTAAATACACAAACATGCAAGATAACAACCAGTTTGATCATCAAAAAAAGCATATCCCTGAACATTCACAGGCAATTCAGCCTTAAATTACAGTTCAATTACATAGGGTATGAAAATACTTATCTATTACAGTTGATATCCGACCAAATGATTGCGTGTTTTCACCTTTCCACCCAACCATAGGATCTTCTTTCTTAGTCACTTTGACAATAGGACACCCCCGTGCCAAGCCATGATACCACCAGGGAATCCTACACTCACTCATGTGTTTTCTTTCAAAAATCAAGAAATATATCATGGAGGTTACTCTCCTCCACTTCTCTGGAAGTAGAAGAAGTCTACCTTCTTCCCCACCGAGCTCAGGACCTCCACATGGTTTATCAGATGTATTCTCAATTGGATTTCCTCTATGCAAGAGAGTCCTTTCACCACACTGTCCCAGCTCTATTCCCTCTCCTTCCACCGCTGGTTTCTTTCTAGCCAACATCAAGCACGTGACCCTCTTTTTCTCTAGTATGGGATTCAAGTCTTCTATGCTCTAGCTAAGGACTCTTCCACGAGTCCTCTAATCCTCCTATTGCACGCACTCGTGCATTCTCTTTCAACAAATCTCTTCTTCAGAGGCCTCAAACTCTCCTCGAGTTCTCTCTCTCTGTGCATATCCATGATGCACTCTTTTTCCTCAGAGGCCCCAAACTCTCCTTGAGTTATTTCTCTATGCATGTCCATGTTGCACACATCCTCTCTTCTCCTCCCTAGAGATTAGACTATTTCCCTTGCCCACATAACTGTTGTCTCTTCAATTCCCCCCCGAAGGTTCTTGACCTGTCCTTCTTCCTCCTGTCAGAAGGAAAGTCGTGTGTCAATCTAACTGCAGAAAATGGTACTTTGTTGTACCTTTGGCTGGCAGATTTTGTTGTCCTAGCTAGATTTCCCATAACTATATTCACGGGGGTGGTTGGTTTTTAAACTACCAACCCCTTCTCATTAACTGGATTGTCTTGATATTCAATCTAAGGAAAAATAATCTAAATGTTTCCAATTAATACATCAACAAGGTGGCTTGGGGTCCTTTAGCTTAATAGAACCTCCCCTCATTCATCTAGTGGTATCATGGCTAGTACTTAAGTCTTCACCCATCATTCAACTATTAGTGTTTACAATCAACAATAATAGATTTACAATGTTGGGAATCCATTGCATGGAAATCATAAATTATGATTAATTACAAGTTGGGGGAAACAAGGGTGTTACAAGGGCATACACCATCAGTTAAATAATTTATTTTAATGGAATTCTAGGTCCCCTCCCTGAGGATTGGGGTGGACCAAATAAGGTAGATATCTGAATCATACAAGATTAATTTATAAGATCTTGAAATATTAGATGTCATGTTCTATTTTGATCTCTATTAAGTCAGGGAGAATGATACAACTTGGAAAAGGGGTATCATGTCAATAGACTCAAGGGCCACACTTTGTGGAGGGACAATTAGTTCTGTAATATGATAGCCACACACTTTGTGGGGGGACAATTAGTTTTGTTATATGGTAGCCATAAAAAAGACAAGATAGATAAAATTAAGTACGAGTGGCTTGGACTGCACAAGTTAAAGAAGCCATATGAGAATGAGCCAATTGAGTTAGAGACACTGGAAGATTTACCATATCTTAGTTGATTGAATGTCTCTCTAGTTGCAACATTCCATGCATATGAGTGACATTCTCCAAGTGAGGGTGCTTTATAGACGAGTTTTGGTCATGTAATGAATCATTCCAAAAAATCAAGATCATGTTTAAAGAGTGGGTTTTCCTCCCAATTCTCAAGTTTTCCATTATATATCTATGCATTATGTGATGATTGTGTGTTGTTTATGTTATGTATTTTACAATTCTGTTATTTATGTTATGGTTATGAACTAGACAAATGATTGAGTTAGAGAATGGATATTGTTAATGTGTTAAGCTATAGTTAAACATGGTAGTTTAGTTGACCTTCTATGGGTAACATCTCTTTAGGATTAAGA
>ML859232.1:0-11896 GCA_009831015.1 Picea engelmannii | reverse complement strand
AACCCCTGTCTGGGCTCTTTCGGCACCTCAATCGGTCGAAAAATGAAGAAGTTAGGCCTCCTGGAAGTCTCCCTCTTCAAGCTTGTTGTCTCTGGTTCTACAATTCGCACCCTCCTTGAGTGAACCTGGCTCACACGCTCTTTAAAGCGTAAAACCCAGCACCGGGCGCAACCACGCCAACGGTGCAAACCGTAGGACGGTTAAGGCGCCTCCAGCCCCTAACCGCCTCGGCACTTGGGCATATGGCCATGTGACCTTGCGCTGGGCGAAAAGGGTGGTTAATCCGTTGTATAACCACGTGTTTAACCCACCGGTCAACCCACACACACATTTAAACTTTGGTTATGGTTCAAACCCCCACGCGCATGTTTAATATAATATGCAAACTTTAATATATATATATATATGCAATGTAATATTGCAATACATTGCAATTAAATGCAATGCGCGCGCCAACGGTCGGCCAATATATATATGGTCATATGTGTTAGAATGTGTCCTCAGGTCAGGGCTAAGCCCCGGCCTGACCCCCCTTTGCATACAACATATATCAACGTTAAATAATAGTAAAACCATATTACTAACAAGGTTCATGCGGCGGCATAATGGTTAGCGGAGACCTTGTAAAGTTTGTGCTATGGGAGGTCCAGGGGTCGAACCCCGTGGACTCCCAATACAATTTTACATATGAAAACAATGACCAAAGAATGAGCGACATGTGGCGCCCTCGGGTTGGGCCACGTGTCCTCATACTATTCGCCCATAACGGACACGTGTCAACATGCTACTCGCCAATATCAACCAATGAAAACGTGCCACGTCACCCACCTGCCACATCACCGTACGGATGGTACATCCATGCCACGTCACCGTACGGACTGTACGGACAGGTACAGTCAGCATCCAAAATTTTTGCCTGTTTGCCTTGGTGAACAGATCGCGATATCTTCTCCATACGGACTCCGTTTGAGAAAGTAAATATACCATCGGAATCAGGAAGACGAGACGGACGCAATGGCATTGTTTTCGTCGCATTCTGAGCACTTTGAAAATTGAGCAAATTTTGATCCCCTGATCAGCTATGCCATCTGAGCCATCTTTATGTTCCTTCAAGCGAGTGTGCCAAACTAATCTAGGAAGCTCATTATAGCTAGGCAATGGGAATATTTTGTGTAGAAAAGACAGTGGCAGTACTGCAAAAGCATTTTTATTAGTTGAAGTTTCGACAAGATGTTCGTAAGTACATCAGATCCTGCACTGCATGCATCGTTTCCAAGCTCGCAATAAATAAATAGGGGCAATGCACCTCTCTTCCTACTCTGAATATCCCTTGGGAGTCCATCTCCATGGACTACATGTTCGGCATGGCTTCAACTATGCATGGGAATGACTGTGTCTTCGTGTTCGTCAATCGATTCTCTAAGATGGCAATTTTGGCACCCTCCAAGAAGAGCATCATTGCCGAGGCCACTGCCAAGTTCTTCTTCACACATGTTTCGGTTCATTTTGGGCTCCCACGAACTATTATCTCTGATCAAGATAGTAGGTTCCTGAGCAGTTTTTGGTCCATCCTATGGTCGATGATGGACACCAAGCTGACCAAATCGACTGCCTTCCACCCACAGACTGATGGTAAAATAGAGGTAGTCGACATGATGATTGTTCATATCTTGAGGATGTATAATTCCAAACATCCACGCACATGGGATGAAATCCTTCTTTATGTTCAACATAGCTACAATAGAGCCCTCCATAACTCTATTGGCCACAACCCTTTTCAGGTGTGTTTGGGGTTCCAACCATTGGCCCCCATTGACATAGCTCTTCCCATTGCAGTCGCACAGGAAGAGTTTTCCCATGCCCAGACCGAGGTTGAACGGGAAGCCAAATTTGTTGAGCACATCCAACAACAAGTTCAAGATGTTGTGCAGAAATCCAATGGCAAGTACAAGCAGTGCCACGATCAACATCGGGTACCACACAAATTTCAGGTGGGAGATAAGATCTGGTTTCATTTGTAGAAAGAATGCCTCATAGGACCCCACCGGAAGTTGTGCCCACTCCGATATGGGCCTTAAACCATCACCAAGGTTATGGGTGAGAATGATTTTGAATTAAGTATTCCTCCTTTCCTTAACTTGCACCCATTATTTAATGTGGAACTGCTCCGACCATATTTTCCACCTCTCCTGGACACTTCGGATGCGGTCGAACAGTTGGCCCCTATAAAATTCAATCCTTCCTGCATTGAACATGCAACAGTTGATCGTATCATGAACACCAAGACAAAGGACATCTTCCAACAAACTTTCAAACTCCATCGGGTCATCAAAGTAGGGTAGTTTCTTCATCAGGGCAAGTGGCTCACTATGGGTCATATTCAACATCTTATGCAGGAACTTGACGCAATGGAGACCATTGCTTCTTAAGGGTAGAGGAATGATCCAAGTGGATATCGGTGGCCACACACCTATTCCAATGGCTCAAAGACCAATTTCCATTTTGGCAATTTTTCTACAGTTTTTTGGGTCCTAAACTTTTGTGGTCATTTTGAGGCCCTAAACAATGTTTTTTTTGGGCGTGACACTATCATGTAGTCAACTTTGACCAGATTGAGACAACAAAATCTGTATTCCTTGGATAGTTCTTTCCAATGAGCTATCGTGCGCCAAAAACGGAGATCGTATGCAAAAGTTACGACCCCGAGAAGTTGATGTACCAACTTACCCCATCAGGGCCCACGTGACTTTTGGCTCTTCATCTCCCGGGGTTAGGTTTTTTTATGTTTAGGTTTTTCTCATTTATACTTTACGATATAAAGGCCTTTGGGGCCTCATCATAATCAGATTCTTGCGAATGAGCGTAGCTGACACATCTCTTCTCAAAGATAAGCTACCACCATTCTAACTAGCTTGTATGTTTTTGCATTTTACAGTCTTTTGTATTTCAGACAATCAGTAATAGAAACCGAGCTTTATTGTATTACTGTGTTCCTTGCCATACATCTATTTATTTCTTTGTTATATTTTTGCCTTCATATCGTTCCCCAAAATAATCTGAATCAATTGGTTATTTAAATACAAAGTTTTTTCGACGTTTTGTTAAATATAGGAAGAGTTATAACACCATTTGGGAGCTGGAGGGTGATGACGACTCAAAAGTTCATGGTTTCTCATATTTGGCTACGTTTCGAGTTTGTCATTTCCAATCTTTTTTTCAGGAATCTCCTCAATTTAAAATGGATATGGCCCTCAAACTTCTATCGCATTTTCCTCATTAGGTAGGTGACGAAGAAAACCAATCAATGTTCATTGAAATTACAAAGGAAGAACTTCATGCAAATTTAAGCTCCTTTCAATGGGAGAAGAACCCTGGGCCCGATGGTTGGTCGATGGAATTTTATAATGGATTCTTTAATTTGTTGGGCGATGATCTGTTGAGGGTCATTGATGAGATTTGTATTTCTGACAAAGTATCTAGTAGTATCAAATCAACTTTCATTACATTGATCCCTAAAGTGGATCGACTGTCGACCTTTGATGATTTTCGACCTATTGCATTATGTAATTGTCTATATAAAATTGTGGCAAAAATCATTGCCATGCGTATCAAACCAATGTTGTCAAGGATTGTCACATCTGAGCAATTTGTTTTTTTTTTAAGGGTCGTTTGATACACGAGGCAATCAAATCAGCCTAGGAGGGCATCCATTCCATCAAGATTCATCGGAGGCTTGTCTCAGTGATCAAATTGGATCTTTCCAAGGCATATGATAGAGTGTCTTGGTTATATCTTTGACTTTTATTACTTCAAATTGGATTAGATTTAATGGTGGTAAAATGGGTAATGACATGTGTAATTATGGATGTTCATAATTAACATCCAAGATATTCAGAATTACCGTTCCATTTTGCAGTTTTAATCAATGGTGCAGCCTCTTATTTTTTTTCATGGAGGTTGGGGGCATCGACATGGGTGCCCTTTATCCCCATACTTGTTCTTATTAGTATTAGATGGTCTTATCCAAGATATCGTGGAATCATCAAGGCTCCATAAATTGCAGGGTATTCAGATGGGGGTGTTGTGTCACTTACCCATTTATTTTTCGTCGACGACATTTTATTATTTTGTAATTGTGTGGCAGCAGAGGGTCATGTACTCAAAGGGGTTTTGGATCTTTTTCGTGATGCATCTGGCATGGTGATTAATGTTGGGAAATCTATTGTGTATTTTTCTGAGTGTGATGTGGCCTGTGACAAGCGATGGCTAATATTTTTCCTTATCTCTCCTTTGAACTCAGTGATGGCCTGGAATACTTGGGATACAAGATCAAGCCAAATTGTTATAGCTTAATTGATTGGGGGTGGTTGGTCTTGAAAGTTGAGAAGAGAATTACATTGTGGTGCAATAGGTGGATATTCAGGGGTGGACGTATTACTCTCATTGCATCAGTAATTGAGGCTATACTGATTTACTAGCATCTATTCCAAAGGGAATCTTGGCAAGGATTTATGTTACAACTTCTTGTGGAAGGGTAATTATGAATATCTTGGCTCTCATCTTGTTAGCTGGAAGGTTTTTTTCATCCAAAATCAATTGGTGGGTGGTGTCTCAAGGACCTGGTTCATTTTAGCAAAGCTCTAGCGACCAAGACCCTAAAGACCTTTCTCACCCAAGATAGTATTTGGCATTGTATTTTATGCGCTAGATATATATACAGTCGGACACAATCCTTGACTGGATTTGTTCGCCTAGGAAAAATACCTCTACTGCTTTGATCCATTGGAAGAATTTGACAATTGCATTCCCGATTGTAGGCAAATATTTAGCCTAGAAGGTGGGGTCAAGCTTATAGGTTTAGTTGGGCCAAAATGCTATAGTGGGATGCTCCCCAAATATATTTGTCCTCGATGACTTGGTTGTTTTTCTTCAAGAAAATAACTTGTGTACTCTTAATTGTTTTGGTGGTAGGAGAACCACCTCACTCTAGAGTTAGGGTTGGAAATCAACGGTCGATTTACACTTATAGGAGCGTTGGCATGACCAGTGGTATGTTTTTATTCCGGAATTACTGAGAGTGCATGTGAAGTTTAGTGATCAGGATGATGAACTTGTATGGATTTACAACAAAGCTAGAGGTAGTTATTCAACAATGTTGGGTTATAGGGCTCTAATAGATCACAATGGTGATGTGGATCTTTGGTCATATAAACATGTTTGGAAGTTAATGGGCCCTTCAAAGGGTGTTTTACTTTTTTGGTTAATATTGAAGGGTAGGGTCCTCGCTTGGGATAGAATGCAGTGTCATGGCAAATAGGGGCTTGGCATTTGTGTTTTGTACAAAGAGACAAAGGAGTCAAACCATCACCTTTTCATATTCTATCCCTATTTGTAGGTATGGAAATAAGTTGGTGACCATTTGGAATGGGTCAATGATCAAAATTAGTTAACAATTGTCTTATTATTTATATCAAAACAACAAGACAATTAATAACAATGCATTAAGAACATATATAGTTGAAAATAAAATATGGAAATTACACAAGTTTTGGTGAGTTGGAAACTTCATTAACATGCTCAAGATTAAGTACATGTACATACCACAACCTTCTCTAAAAGCTAGTACAAATCCTCCCAACTCTCCAAACCCTAACTAGGGTATACTAACAAAACCCTAGCAACCAAGAAGATTCAATATGTAAGAATCACTCCAACTCATCCTCAAAGGCAAGACATCCTCTCCTCCTCTTTTTGTTCAAAATTCCACTCTAGGTTTTTATCAAAAAACCCTAATCTCCAAGTGATAAGTCATAAACCTAGACCTCCAAGATACTCCAAGAAGACCAATAAACCCTAGCTACAAGAGAGAGAGAGTGCACTCTTCTCTACGTCACATCTTGTCACAATAGTGAATACAAGTGAGTGAATGAACATACATGAATGGAAATACTATCTCCTTCCTCTATTTATATGAGAGGCAAGGGAGACAAACAATACAACGTGGGCCTTATCCTTTATAAACAACATAAACAACCTACAATGAACACTTGTAGGCCAACACAAGTGAGATGCTACACTCTAAAGTGCATGTGTCATGCTCCAAGGTGATGTAGCTACGCAATTCAAGTCCACATCCTTCCATTACAAACCTTCACATACTCCATCGATCCTCCTAAGCAACGTACTCTTATAGGTTAGATACCCCTAGAATAATATTGTGAAAGCCCCAGGCATCTCCGAGCCATCTCAAATCATCTAGACAAGAATCCAAGCTCCCACATGCCAACTAGGGCTTGATTCCCTCCTCCAAGCTACACAATGTTCCTCGTCCCATGTAGTGTGCTCTCCAGGCAAGTCGACCCTTCAGAGGGCCCCAATGAAGGGCCTCCACCAAATTATCAAGAGAACTCAAATGCCCAAGTGAAGAACACTAATCCATCAATCATCTAAGGTCAAACAACCACTAAGTAAAGGATCTTGACTATGCAAATCCATTAAGTACTATCTCTCATGTGTCAATCCATCTCGAACCATCTAAGGGTTGAACATACACCATGTACTCCAAATTTCATGAAGCACCCCAAGCATGGTGTAAACACCTTTGGAGTAACCTTGAAAGTTAACACTCCATACTATCCTCAAACTGATGGCCAAGCTAAGAACATTAATAAAATCCTCACAACCTTGCTTTAAAGGACGGTGAACCAACATAATACCAACTGTAATCACATGTTATTGGTAGCTTTACGGGCCTACCAATTATCAATAAAAATGACCATGAGATTCACACCCTTCCATATCATTTATATATTAATTAGAAGTAGTTTTCCCCATTGAAGTGAGATCCCCTCCCCCCAACCTCTAATCTTGAATTTTCCCCTATTTACAGCCATTTGTGACCTAAAAGTTCAATTGGCCCATATGACAGCATTCAAGCTCTGTTTTTCATGTTGTTTACACCGTTGGATTTGTTTTCTTGAACACTTTCATGCCATGGTTGTTGTTTCTTCTGTGCAAGATGTTGTTTCATGAACTCTTTTTTCACCATCATTTTCACATCGAGTCTGATGCCCCTTTCACACTTATTCTTTTAAACTACGATATAGATGTAGCCTTGCTCTCTATAACACTACATCATCAACCTCTTTACCATCCCCTTAATCGTCGATAAGGTCCAATCCATGTCGATGAGTTTCTTCATTTTTTCTAAAGGTTCACATCATACTCATAAGATGACATCACTCCACCTTGATGGGTTTCCCTGGTTCAACATTGTTTGCTTATTAACTGCCATTCCACTTGTTCCTGTTAGGATCCATAATGCTTTTTAGTCCAAGTCTCATGTACTAATGTTTCATGCTTTGCACTTTTCATTTGTTAAGATTACTAATTTCTAAGTGCTTACTAGTGGTTGGATCTTTTGCTTCTCACTTTGTGGTCAATACCATGATTTCTACCTCATTCCTATGTCAAAATTCGCATATGCATTCCAACTTCTCTCCATCATTCCTTTAGAATATGTGCACCCAAGGTATCCTCCCTAGTCACAACCATCTGCCAATGTATTCCTTATATGTCATTTGGAACTACTTGGTCACATTTGGCACCTATCTCCTCATTGTAATATATTTTGATTCTTTTATTACTTATAAAGGGAAAATGTCAAATAACACCTAAAACACTTATATAAAAAAAAAATGGAGGAAAATAACTTTGTTATGCTCCAATGCCATTATTTTTTCACCAAGTTTTGCACCATCTCTTTACTAATTCAAGTAGCAATCTATGCCACTCTTGTTTAAAGTAGTTGTGTTGAGTCACGCATGTATGTCCATATATTTAGAATCCAATGGATGTTTGCATTCTAGTCATGCCATCTGATTGAGGTCATTACCATGGCTCTTAAGGTTTGTAATCCCCAGTGCCTTTCCAACTCGTCAACTAGGTCCTTGATTCATCTTGTCATCATCAATGTAAATTTGTATTCATGTCCCCTGGTATGGAATCAACATTACTCTACCTCTATCCCCCACTATTGTCATCGATTGAGTCTTTTTATTCAATTTTATGGCTACAAACCAAGTTAACCTCTCTTTATGCTCCATTCAAGGGAAGTCACAAGTCTCCTACTCATTGTCCAGTCGTGAGACAAAGAATTACAACAATATATGGGCTACTAAATCCCCTGACTTATACTTGAATTATAAACCAGGGAGTGTAAGCTTATGAGTTGTTGTGCACTATATATAGTAAAGATGTCCGCAATTTGCTCACTTATGGAACATTGTATTAGTTGACTGGTCTTGTCCTCTACATAATGTAGAATCAAATGGTACTTTGTGTTGATGTGCTTGGTTCGATCATGGAATCTATGATTATTTTCCTACTTGACTCCAAAAGTGTTGTCAATCAAAAGTGGGGTAGTATTTACTTGTATCTCCTACAAATAATCTAGTACATTCCTAATCCACACAATCTCCTTTGTTGCCTCGACAACAACCATATACTATGCCTCGATGGTGGAATATGTTGGAACAAACTATTTGCACGATCTCCAAGAGGTAACTGTTGATCCAAGACTCGTGAAGTATCCTAAAGAAGGCACTTAAATATCCTTATCCCCATCAAAGTTTGAATATATGTGTCCAACTAGTTTGAAGTCCTCCACCTTAGAGTATTTGAGCCCAAAGTAAGAAGACAACTCAGCCCACTAGAGAGATTGTGTGTCGTGCTCAATAAGGGAAGAATCAATCACATGATTCTTCTACAGGAGAAGGTAGTAAGAGAAGACGCAAAAAGAATAATTTCATTGGGAAGTGAGGTAGGCAAGAGCAAGGTGAGAGATCAAATCTTCATTGTATTCGTTATGGTAAGAATGGACATGAAGCAAAGACATGTAGAATCCCATGGGAGAAAATCAAAGACAAGTAGGAACAAAAGGAATACAAAGGAAAAGCTCCTAAATCCGCTCATTTTGTTGTTACTCACTACAATATTGGCATAAATGAAGATTTATTCAAAGCTTCAATTGATTCTTGGATAGATGCCTAGTTGCTTGAAACTGGTGCTACGTACTTCTTTGAATTTCTCAAATTTTTATGCAAGATTGTTTTGTTTGTTGAGCGACTCCATCCTGGTTGCTTCTTACTGCCATGTTGTGTAATTGTTTAAGTTCCATGTTTTCCTGGCGCAAATGGTGGATTTATGCCTAATTATTAGCACCTGTACTTACTGTTGCTTCGACCAATTGTTTTACTGTTGCTAATGGGTCGATTCCTTCTGTGGGTTGGTCAATCCTCAATTTTTCTTTTGCCAATAGTATTGAATCCTTCAGTATTTGTTTTTTTTTATTTGTCCTTGCAACTTGTCGTGCCCCATGTCGTGCGACCCTCTTCCATCGAGTTGTTGCTTCTTTGTTTACCTCGTTGTATAGTTCCATTATCCGTTCATCGGATGCAAGTGTTGGGTTGAATATTGTTTATGTTGGTGTTGTTGTTGACCCAGATGGTTTGAACACTATGAAGGTCCTAGGGTTGTTTTATTTTCCAACATCGTTGCCTTTGTGGAAATCCTTGTTTCTGGATTTTGGTCGTTGTGTTACTCTGGCTCTGGTTGTGTGGGGGCATCCTTTTCGTTTCCATCCTTGCCTTGATATTGTGGATTTGTAGGTTCTGTGTTTCCAGCCTGTTCTGGGGGGTCTAACTGGTCTTTGTGAGGATTCCCAGATCTAGGATTTTCTGGAGGATTATTTAATTTTTGAGGTGTCTCTTTGCCCTCTTCGCCTTCTTTGTGCTACTCTTTCCCTTCGTTGGCATGTGGGCCATTATTTCTCGCTTCCTTATTAGAGTTATCTAAATCTATATCGTCTACTGTTATAAAATTTGGTTGCTCGTCGACTACCTTGTGTACCTAGGGAGTATTTGTTGACCCCTGAATATTTGTGCTTTTTCTCCTTCAACTTGTGTCGGTTGTCCTATTCCCTGTGGGGTGAAGTAAGAGATGGTTTCTTCCATAATGAAAGACTTCTTGATGGCTCCATTATGTGCTATTTGGTCGATGTCCTCTGACCCTGAGGGTGAAGCACTTTCTGACTGGCGACTTTGAACAGCGGAATCTGAAATTGTCTCCTCATAAGATACTTGTCATTGACCTTTCCTGATTTTCTTTTCATGTGTCCCTATCTTCTCTATTGATCCCATTTCTTCGACTATTGGAGTTGGGTTGGGCGAAGGAGATTCTTTTGTCAGGTTGATCATCCCTATTCTCGTCCACTACTTCTTTGGGATATACTTTTTTCTTGGGTTGGGTGTAATGCTCTTCGACCGCCGTGATGGAGTTGGTGTCAACTGAACTATATTGTGTTCTCCCTCACCTTCCAACCTTTGTTTCTTTTGTCTCCTTGTTTCGATACGCTTTTCTAACGCTACTCTAGTTTTCTTTGCTTCAACACGCTTTACATTGAGAGTCTCCATGGCCTCTTTGAATTGGGGACCAATGCTCGACTTTAGGATATTCTGCGAAGTCATTTGGTCTTTTTTTGTCTGTCGGGCCCTTTCAAAAATCTTGTTGGCGAAGACATCTCGTTTCTCCTTTATCAAGGGTCTGCGAAATCAAGGGTCGTGTTTGACTTAAAGGTTTCCTTCCATATAATATCAATATCTTCTAGCATTGTGTTAGGGTCGACTGCTTGCTTACCCCTGGATGTAAAATGGTGTTTCTGGTTTGCCTACCATTCCAAGGAACTTGATGTAATGTGAGGCTTGTGTCATTGGGAAACACATAAAGCAACATTTTCATCATTCCACTTCAAGAGCATGTAGAGAGCTAGAATTGATACACTATGATTTGTGCAGTGGCCCCATGCCTATTCCATTTGATTTTGGTAATAAATATATCACAACTTTTATCGATGACTACACCAGGAAGTGTTGGGTTTGTTTGTTAAAAAATAAGTCTCAAGCTTTTGAAACATTTAAAAAATTTCATGTATGGATTGAAAATGAAGCACAATCTAGTATTAGCACTCTTCGTATCGATAATGGAGGGGAATACACCTCTAATAAGTTTGAAATCTATCTTTTCCAACATGTAATCAAACATCAAACCACTATACCATACAATCCTTTGCAAAATGGTGTAGCAAAAATAATGAATTGGATAATCTTGAATATGGTACGTTCAATGTTATTTTTCAAGAATGTGAAGTTGATGTTTTGGGTTGACGCAGTTCTATGTGCAGTACATGTGAGAAACATAAGTCTGTCTTATGCTCCTAGGAACAAGACTTCTTATGAAATGCGGTACGACCACAATCCTTCGGTGAGGCATCTTAGGGTCTTTAGTTCCATCTGTTATGCCTTAATTCCTAAATAACAAAGAAACAAAGTTGGTACAAGGAGTCGAAAGTGCATATTCTTGGGGTTCTGAAATACCACCAAGGCATATTGTCTTTACGACGAAGTAAACAAAAAATTCATTGTTTCTAAAGATGTGATTTTTCTTGAATCAAACAAGAATGACAAAACTATTGAGCGACAGCTTGATCCTTTGGATAGATTCACCCGTGTAAAGACAGATCATGAGTTTGATGATGAGATTACACATATTGAAGGGGGAACCCTGTCTTAGATCAATCTCTAGAATCTCCTTATGAAGTTCCATTTTCCCCTCACAAAGAAGATCTAGCCACTTCATCGGAGCAGAGAATTAAGTTGGACAATGTGATTGAGATGATTGAAAGGTTGAACCTTGACGGGAATGCAACACCATCTCAATCAGTGGAGCAACCTGGACCATCACAAAAAGGTCCAAAGTGGCTCATAAAGACACTTGAAAGTGTTCATCCTGATGAAGCTGGAAAGACAGGAACTAGAATATCTAGAAGACAAGGTGGAGG
>ML859231.1:38930-49220 GCA_009831015.1 Picea engelmannii | reverse complement strand
TAATTTTAACTCCAAAAAATTGGTGCTACTAGAAGCATCACT
Source organism: Picea engelmannii (assembly GCA_009831015.1). NCBI lineage: Eukaryota > Viridiplantae > Streptophyta > Pinopsida > Pinales > Pinaceae > Picea > Picea engelmannii. The sequence continues at coordinate 49,178 of ML859231.1, read as the reverse complement.
TTTCAATTTGAGGGTCAATTTTCAGAATGGTATTGGTTGTCAAAGCCACTATTTCAAACAAGTTATGATTTTAACCATCCAATAAAAAAGGGTGCTATTGGTAGCACCATGTTTTGAAACGGGGGTTGATTTTGGTGTTTTTAACAAAAAAAATATGGGTTTTTTTAAGGTAGAGTTCTCACTTTCAAGTCACAATTCTCGTTAATTTGGTAATTATGTTATAAAATGCAATAGTTGAAAGTAATCTTTCTTTAGCCCAATAAGACTATAGCTATGTTGCTAGTCCTTCACAAATATGTGTTTTACAACATGTAATATATAATAGTCTAGTAAAACTCAACCAAGAATATAACTCAGTAAATGTTTCCAATGGAATCAAAATCATCTTTAGGTACTAGATAGGGTCTAAATCAAATGAAAATGAAATTCAAGGGTATATTAAAAGAGGCTCCACACATTCAATACAAAAATATTTTTTTTTGTCCCTATTAGGTGAATAACCTTGAAAACTTTCTTTAAAAACTAAAAGAAGGTAGCGGACATGCCATTACAGGATGTGATCACTAGTTTCTTAAATGATTGTTTTCATTCAACTACTAGTTTCTCTAAGGAAGGTTGTAATTGATTCGGTATGCATGAAAAAAAACATTGAATTTTTTTTTCTAGAATATTTCTTAAGAAATCATTCATTATGTGATTTTCTACAGGGGTTAGGATAGTCTTGAAGCTTATTCCAAAGGCTCTAATTAGAAAATTCAACTCTTAACACATGATATATATATATATACAAATTTCAGAGTGAAATACCTATTTATAGAAGGCTATAGAAGATCATCCATTGATGGTTCTTCAATTCCAAGCTTGTTCCAAGTATGATCTCCAGTTATCCTTTGCCAAATGTATAACTTGCTTACCAGTTGGCCACCCTTCTAACTCCAAAATATATATTTTTCAACCTATTACATGGTAGGAAGGATAGTTAGGAATAAGGAACCTACACCTCCTCTCCCTAATGGTACTCATCATGTCAGAACTTTTCATACAACCCTTTTCCTATGTGTAAATTTATTTGGCAAATGTTTCCCTATCTTTGCACACATTTAGAGACAAACACATCAACTAGAAATATCCCATAGTTATTCATAAAAAATAACCAATTTAATATGCATGTCAATTATTTATAACTCGCTTGCATTCTAGGCCCTGTTATTGCATAGTTTGTAGCTAGGTCAAATGGCTATAAGAAGAGGGTCAAACTGGTGTAACAAGAACCTATCCCACCCAATGTCACCATGATGGGGAGGTTCTTTCTCTTTAGGGAGGTTAGGCCCATGGGAGACGTCCCCGGTAACCTGGAGTTTTGAAGAGGCAAAGGTTTAAAAGTAAAAGTAAAGTTCCCCTTTCATAGGTCACCACCAAAACAGATAGTCCCGACTAAACAACCAATAATGAAGTGTAGGCCCAAAGAAGAACACCTGCACGGAACAAAGAAACAACAAACCAATATATATGCAACCTATGATTCAATGGGTTAGTACTTCATAAGACTATCTGATATCAATATATAAGCATTTATAACAATAAATAGTGACAAAGTCAATGTTCATTAATATAACAATGAAATAGTATCACTTCACCAATAAATATCAAGATGATGTAGCAATCAATGTATCCAATCAATCCCTCATTCAATAAATGCTTTAAACACCATCCAATTGCCTAATAAATGAAAGTTGTTGTGTCAAGATGAAATAACCAAGGGTGACGACAACCTTTTAGGGTTAGTAGTTAGTTAGGGTTTCAATTTATAAAAGGTTTTGAGAGTTTTTTTAATTACTTTCACTTCAATGTTGGAGGCTCAAGACCAGTGCCTAAGGGTTATGGAGTCAAAAAGGTGAAGGATGCACAAGTTGAAGGGGATGAGATTTAAAGGACAAGAGGGAAAGGTTTCAAGGTGCTTCTAAAGTAGGGCCTTAAGGACAGAACCCTAGGGGAGAGAGGCTTACTCTGGTGTTGCTAAAGCAAGGCCTCGTGCTCTCTCCTCCTTCCTGGCAAACAACTAGCTCAATGAAAAGAAAAATCAAGACAAGAGAGTTTAAAGAGGGAGAGTGTTGCTAAGGAAAGGCTCTTTCATCAAACCCTAAAATAAAATGGCCCTAGGTGTAGATAACCTAGGCCTGGGACGTCCTCTTCCTCTTGAAGTTCAAAGGTATAGCTAGCTTAAGGGAAGAAGAAAGAAGGAGTGTAGCTATGGCTAGGCTCTCTTCTTCTTCTTCAATGGCTAAATGGTTTTTCTATCAGGGGACATGAGACAACGACCTACTTGTGTGTTTGTCCCCTAGGGTTTTGATTCAACAATATTTATAAATAGATGCAAGAAATTAGACTACAACCATTCAATCAAGAAGCTTTGCAGAAAAATACTTACAAATCATCAAGAAAATACCATGCAAACCCTAGTTGTAAACCTTCCTTCAAGAAAAACACCATAGAATGCCAAAAATCTCCTCCTTAAACAAGCGTGCCTTCCTCAAATCAGCCAATAACCCTAATAGGGTGAAAAAATCAGACCTCACTAGGAGAGTGAGTGATGAGTTGTGTCAAAATGAGGCTAAAACTCCTCAATATATAGTGTATCAATGAGCTTAATTAATTTTAGGTCATAAAAAATGGCCGACAAGACCAGAATATTGTTTTTACATTAAATTGTCAAATTAAAACCCTAACTGAGTTGTAATAAAAGTACAATCCCCTTCAAGGGAGGTGCTAGCTCCTTTTAGGGAAGATGAGACATTCAGGAGCAAAACGTTGGCCCCCCAGGGGCCTCTCCAACATGCCACACATGCCACTACTGCTCAGTCTCCCTCCAAGAATGACCATGAAGCTGGATGACATCATGGTGAGGATGGGGGTGCTCTGAGCCTTCCAAGGCCAATGTTCCACTGAAAAGGGGTCATTTCTCCAAGGCTAGGCTCTGCAAAAGTGACTCTGGTGGGATGTTCTCTTATTCTCTGGTGAAAAACCTCGGTCAAACATTGTCCTGTCTCTGCCCCTCTGACGGGGTCTTAGCAACCATGTGATGGGCTCTTCAGCCCCATGGAGGTCTGAACTAATCATCTCCCCATGTCTACCGGTCCAAATGGTACCTGTCCGTCGGACATGGTCTTGCACATCAAAAACTACACCCTCCATGGGCTCATTAGTCACATGGATCATAGCAACGTCAATCACATTTCATCATTAATATTATCAAACACATGCATAAAAACCCTGATATATCATTCAACAGCTTGAAGACATTACAAAAATCTACAATAAAAGATCGAAGAAAAGGACAAGACATCCTATTGGGCTAGTATCCATAAGAAAAGGGAAGTTCCCAAGAAGGTTTCATCCAAGCCATGTAAATGAGGTGATGTGGCTAGGGGATGTCCAGACATGTGGGTAGAGTGAGATCTAGGGATGCATAATGTTATCTGTGGGTGCCTTTGTAGAAGGCGAGCTGTACCCGTCATGGATGCAAATTTTCCCAGCCCGTTATTGCCTTTGTTCTTTTCTTTATTTGGTTTTTCTTCTTCTTTTCTTTTTATTCAAGGGATAACTAGAGGAAACTGCCTTGGCATGGTGACCAAAGCTGACAATGTTACCCACAAGTACTTTCACAGAGATGAGAAGGTTGGCTCGTGATGATACCGCCTTTCCTTTGGCCATGAAACCAAAGGTCATTGCCTTGGCGTGGTAACTAGATGGTGGCAATGTCATACTGTTAGGTACCCATGAGCCTAATAGGTTGGCTCATGATGAGACCCCCTATCCTCTTGGCTAGGTCTTGTTTGTTATTTGTTGGGTCCCTCTTGTTTCTTGCTGAGATGCTTTTTATTGCCTTCTCGAGGATCCCTGGGTGAGGCATCTTGAGGTTTCATTTCTAGGCTTTTATCTTTTACCAACTGCTTCTACCTTTTGGGCCTTTATCCCCTTTTTCCCACAAGATAAGGTGAAACCCTATAAACATGTTAATCCAATGCCGGGACAAGGGGAATGGGATAAATGAGCGGGAGATAAGATGAAAAAGTGGTGGTATGGTGGGAGTGGACAATGGCTCTTTAGAAATCCCCCTCGGTGGTAAAACCAAAACCCATGGTACAGGCTTGATAGGACACCCTGTCAATCTCCCCAAAAATGGTCAAGTGGGTTAATGTAAGATCCAAGCAGTCATTAGAGACAAAAGGAGTCATATGCATATATCCAAAGGTTATAATGATCAAAAGTGACACATACCATGATACCTGGACCAATTACCTCATAGAGCAAGAGCGTTCTCCGATACAACACCAAGATGATGGTGATGGATGCTATTGTTGTTGACAAGAAGAATCTGATGAAAGAATAAAAGGATGGGCCCTCCAGGGCCATTCTCAAGTCAATATTTCTCTCGGTACTCCATGTCTGGGACCTGTGGGCCTTGAGACATGATCTTCTGGTTATCCCAAAAATTAGGGATAACATCTGGCTCCAACTTAGGGACATGTGCTCATCGTAGAATGCATGAGAACCTTAACATCTCTTGGCATAAACTGTAGACCTACTCAACTCAATAGGGGCATTAGTAACAAAAATGGGGCGGTAATGCCACCCCAGCATATATAGATATAAACTTAAATAAAGCAATCAATATGCAAATGTGAAAGCAAGCTAACATGAAATGTGAATGGTATAATACATGAAATGTACTTACCTGTGAAATCAGGTCCCCCCACCTTGGTGGGGTTTAAGGAGGTGCCCGCTGATAGGTAATGGGAGCCTTCTTCCTTCTAAAGTGGATAGGTAGTATGAGTTATCAACTGTTTCCATTCCAACTTTGAAGGGTCCGAGCCATGACTGTGTGCTTCCTTTTACATTAGTTGGCTCTCCTTTCTAGGTATCCCACATCCATACCATATCTCCCTCCTTATACTTTTTGGTTTTGTATTTGGTCATTCCTTAAACAACCCTGGTGTATTGTACTGAGGGAGGTGGGTGGGCTTTTGCTGTAAAAATTTCTTGTTGAGACGGGTGGATCTGTACGTCACATTCATGTTTCTTTAATATCTTTACTGTCCCAATTTCTTTGTTCTTGAATTCATCTAGGAGTTGTTGGTATTCTTATTTATTGGGCCATTCGATCTAATCAAAGTCCTCCTCTGTTGCAAATGGCATGTCCTCTGGAGAATACTTTTGAAGAGTTTGTATCATCTCATTTTGTGCTTTGTCATTATTGACGGGATGAATAACATCCTGCGTATGGTCCCCAGTTATTGGTACATTGAGTAGATGTCTCACCGTTCCATTTTTCAAAGGTAATCACAAGAATGTGAGGTCCATCTCAAGGGAGCCACCTAACATTGCACCAAACTTCCTAGATAATAACATTCCCCACACATCTGGGACATCAACCACCACAATGTTAATATGGACTATCTTCTCCGGATACTCCTTTAGGCGAACTTCAACATTTTCAACCACCCCATGTGTGGGTATTTCTTTAGATTCAAAACCACATACATTCCTGTAAAGCCGTGTGACCTTCAAACCCACTTGTTGCATGAATTTGAGTGACATTGTGTTGGTGCCATCACCTATATCTAGCATGAAATTGTTGATATTTTTGTCCTTCATTGTCAAAGTCATGAAGAAAGGAGGGTTTTCACCATATTGGACCCTAAAATGGTCGGCTTGCAACATAATAGGGGTGTCCATAGGCTCATCTGATCCTAAAAAGAAAGTATCAAAGCATTCCTTGATGGATGGGATCTTGATTGATTCTCTCAGGGGGACATTTGCATGCATCTTTGATAACACCCCTTTGAATTCAAAATTTAAGTCAACCTTACCAGCCTTGGATGTCTTGGGAAGAAGTATCTGCAGGGGTGGGGGCTTTTCCTGATCAACAATAGGTTGTTTTGAGTTCTTTCTTTTGTATACTTGAAATTCTTATTTCTTTATATTTTCTCATGACTCCTGATCCAGGTTGTTTATTACCGCCATCCTTGTTGATATGGTTGCTTCCTTCATGGCTTCCTAATGTTTTGCATCTATGATATTTATTTGAGGAAACTCCATGAAACAATACATGTTGTTGACTTGTTGATGGCCAACAATGTAAGGACACTCATGCTCCCAATGTGCTTCATTACACTCTAGGCACCAAGGATTTTCATCAACAATGTTTGTAGGGGCCAAGGTATTTGGAACTTCATGTTCATTCTTTGGTTTGTAAAATTGGATCCCTCTCTAGAATTGTCCTTTATACGTGGCCCTAGGTGCTTGGATCTGAGACTTTTTGAGCTTGACAATACTGCTCATCATTTCCTCTTGATTCTTTATGATGCCATCCATGGAGGCTTGTAGCTTGCTGATACTAGTACATAGATCTGAAGTAGGCTCATCATTGTGTACTATTTTATTCTTAGTGTCTATTCTCCCCCTTGGGTTAGCAAAAGGCTCAATTTTAGATGAAAGGAGGTTCCCTTATATCTTGGTAGCGAGCTCTTGGGATTATTGAATGGACTGGGGGTTTTTGTCTCTAAGAAGATACCCTAGTTGGCCATTGAAAGATCTGGTGTAAACATGGAAAAGGTAGTCATCTTTCAGGTGATGGCTTGCAGGAATTCTTTATAGAAAAGTCTTGAATCTAGTGTGGAACTCCCGAATGGACTCATTTTCATATTTGGTAAGGTTATTCAATCGTGTGAGAAGCATAGTAGGGTCTTCTTTGATACTCCATCTTTTGAGAAAGGCCTCTTCTAGTCTATCCATGGTTTTGATGCTTCCATCGGGGAGGCTTAGGTACCAGCGCCTTGAGGCATCATAAAGAGTAGCGGAGAACAACATCATGACCATATCTTCAGCATCATCACTGATGGGGTGAAGCTGAAAGAATTCCCAAAAGTTGCTCATATGCTCTTCGACACTGATTGCATCAGTACCGGTGAATTTAGGCAATCACTTCTCATACCTAGGGTAGCCTGGTATGGATGACATGTCTAATGCCTTGAAAAAGGTAGATGACCATTGTCTTTGATTGTTGGTTGGGTTCGTTGTAGCGATCTGAGAGATAGACATGATTCTTAAAGGAAGGCTCTTCCTGAAAAGTGATTTGACAACAAGAGAGTTCAAGGGAGACTTCCTTCTGAAAGACAAAGAAGGATTATTGAATCTCCTTTTAGTTTGTGGAGTCGCCAGATATTTTGCTTGAAACTACCAAAGAAAAGGGGAAAAACACCCTAGTGGAGTCGCCAGGTAAGATTTTAAGAAAAGGTCTCTGAGGCAAGGCTTACCAAAAATATTTGTCGTTTGAGGAGAATTGACTTAGTGTTCCCTGGCAATGACGCCAAAATGTTATCACACAATTTTTAGCTATGTCAAATGGTTATAAGAAGAGGATCAAACTGGCATAATAGGAACCTATCCCACCCAATGTCACCACGATGGGGAGATTCTTTCTCTTTAGGGAGGTTAGGCCCAGGGGAGACGTCCCCAGTAACCTGGATTTTTGAAGAGGCAAAGGTTTAAAAGTCAAGGTAAAGTTCCCCTTTCACAGGTCACCACCAAAACATATAGTCCCAGCTAATCAACCAATAATGAAGTGTAGGCCCAAAGAAGAACGCATGCCCGTAACAAAGCAACATCAAACCAATATATATGCAAGCTATGATTCAATGGGTTAGTACTTCATAAGACTATCTGATATCAATATATAAGCAATTATAACAATAAATAGTGACGAAGTCAATGTTTGTTAATATAACAATGAAATAATATCACTTCACAAATAAATATCAAGATGATGTAGCAATCAATGTATCCAATCAAGCCCTCATTCAATAAATGATTTAAACACCATCCAATTGCCTAATAAATTAAAGTTGTTGCGTCAAGATGAATTAACCAAGGGTGACTTCAGCCTTTTAGGGCTAGTAGTTAGTTAGGGTTTGAATTTATAAAAGGTTTTGAGAGTTGTTTTAATCACTTTCACTTCAATGTTGGAGGCTCAAGACTAGTGCCTAAGGGTTATGGAGTCAAAAAGGTGAAGGACACACAAGTTGAAGGGGATGATATTTAAAGGACAAGAGGGAAAGGTTTCAAGGTGCTAATAAAGCAGGGCCTTAAAGACAGAACCCTAGGGGAGAGAGGCTCACTCTGGTGTTGCTAAAGCAAGGCCTCGTGCTCTCTCCTCCTTCCCAGCAAACAACTAGCTCAATGAAAATTAAAATCAAGACAAGAGAGTTTAAAGAGGGAGAGTGTTGCTAAGACAAGGCTCTTTCATCAAACCCTAAAAGAAAACGACCCTAGGTGTAGATAACCTAGGCCTGGGATGTCCTCTTCCTCTTGAAGTTCAAAGGTATGGCTAGCTTAAGGGATGAAGAAAGAAGGAGTGTAGCTATGGCTAGGCTCTCTTCTTCTTCTTCAATGGCTAAATGGTTTTTCTATCAGGGGACATGAGACAATGACCTACTTGTGTGTTTGTCCCCTAGGGTTTTGATTCAACAATATTGATAAATAGATGCAAGAAATTAGACTACAACCATTCAATCAATAAGTTTTGTAGAAAAATATTACAAATCATCAAGAAAATTCCATGCAAACCCTAGTTGTAAACCTTCCTTCAAGAAAAACACCATAGAATGCCAAAAATCTCCTCCTTAAAAAAGTGTGCCTTCCTCAAATCAGCCAATAATCCTAATAGGGTGCAAAAATCAGACCTCACTAGGAGAGTGAGTGATGAGTTGTGTCAAAATGAGGCTAAAACTCCTCAATATATAGTGTATCAATGACCTTAATTAATTTTAGGTCATAAAAAATGGCCGACAAGACCATAATATTTTTTTTACATTAAATTGTCAAATCAAAACCCTAATTGAGATGTAATAAAAGTAAAATCCCCTTCAAGGGAAGAACTAGCCCCTTATAGGGCAGATGAGACATCCAAAAGAAAAACATTGGACCCCCAGGGGCCTCTCCAAGATGCCACACATGCCACTGCTGCCCAGTCTGCCTCCAAGAATGACCATGAAGTTGGATGACGTCATGGTGAGGATGGGGATGCTTTGAGCCTTTCAAGGCCAACGTTCCACTGAAAAGGGGTCATTTCCCCAAGGTCGGGCTCTGCCAAAGTGCCTCTGGTGAGACATCCTCTTCTTATACAATGCAAAACCTCGGTTAAACACTGTCTTGTCGCTTCCCCTATGACGGGGTCTCAACAACCATCTGATGGGCTCTTCAGCCCCATGGAGGTCCAAACTAATCATCTCCCCTTGTGTACCAGTCCAAATGGTACCCGTCTGTCGGGCATGGTCCTGCACATCAAAAACTACGCCCTCCATGGCCTCATTAGTCACAGGGATCATATCAATGTCAATCACATTTCATCATTAATATTATCAAACATATGCATAAAACCCTGATATGTTGTTCAATAGCTCAAAGACATTACAAAAATCTACAATACAAGATCGAAGAAAAGGATAACACATCCTATCGGGCTAGTATCCACAAGAAAAGGGAAGTTCCCAGGAAGGTTTCATCCAAGCCATGTAAATGAGATGATGTGGCTAGGGGATGTCCAAACATGTGGGTAGAGTGAGAGCTAGGGATGGATAATGTTATCTGTGGGTGCCTTTGTAGAAGGCGAGCTGTACCCTTCATGGATGCAAATTTTCCCAGTCCATTCTTGCCTTTGTTCTTTTCTTTATTTTCTTTTTCTTGTTCTTTTCTTTTTATTCAAGGGATAACCAGAGGAAACTACCTTGGTATGGTGACTAGAGCTAACAGTGTTACCCACAAGTACTTTCATAGAGATGAGAAGGTTGGCTCATGATGAGACCCCCTTTCCCTTGGCCATGGAACCAAAGGTCACTACCCTGGCATGGTAACCAGATGGTGGAAATGTCATACTGTTAGGTACCCATGAACCTAATAGGTTGACTTGTGATGAGACCCCCTATCCTCTTGGATAGGTCTTGTTTGTTATTTTCTGGGTCCCTCTTGTTTCTTGTTGAGAGGATTTTTATTGCCTTCTCAGGGATCCTTGGGTAAGGCATCTCAAGGTTTCATTTCTAGGATTTTATCTTTTACCGACTACTTTTACCTTCTGGGCCTTTAGCCCCTTCTTCCCATGAGATAAGGTGCAACCCTACAAATAGGTAAATCCAATGCCTGGACAAGGGGAATGGGATAAATGAGTGAAAGATAAGACGAAAAAGTGGTGGT
>ML859231.1:23561-38914 GCA_009831015.1 Picea engelmannii | reverse complement strand
CCCAGTGGCAAACCAAAACCCATGGTACAGGCTTGATAGGACACCCTCTCAATCTCCCTAAAAATGGTCAAGTGGTTTAATGTAAGATCCAAGCTGTCGTCAAAGATAAAAGGAGTCAGATGCATATATCCAAAGGTTATAATGATCAAAAGTGACACATACCATGATACCTGGACCAATTACCTCATAGAGAAGGAGCCTTCTCTGATACAAGACCAAGCTGATGGTGATGGATGTTGTTGTTGCTGACAAGACAAATCTGGTGAAAGAATAAATGGATGGGCCGTCCAGGGCCATGCTCATGTCAATCCTACTCTCTATATTCCATGTTTGAGACCTGTGGGCCTCGAGACATTATCTCCTGGTTATCCCTAAAATCAGGGATAACATGCCCACATATCTTGACTCGATTCAGAGATCATATGCACCTTAGGTTCTTCCAGACGCACTTTAAAACCCATCGATAACATCATATAACACAATATATTTTTTCATGTAACCATGTGTTCATTTTCAATATTCCATAACATCACAAAAATATAAAAAAGTATCCTATAAAAGATATATCTACACATCAACTAATAATCAAATGAAATCAAATCGAAAGTCTATATCACATCATCCATAAGTGTAAGTTCCCACCAACTAGGTCATTCTTGTAACTAGAATGCCCTCAAATAATGACATCATATTAGTCAAATAAATTCAATGCAAAGGAGGGAACTACATACACCCCCTCTTCAGGAAATTGTTGATGCATTTTAGTTGCATCCTTGAAAGTACCTAAACTAGGACTATAGCTATTCCATTGGACCTTTACCTAGCCAACTGAGCAGCACCAAAACTTTCAAGTTCATTGGTCCAGTATGTGTATTGATTCATCCTTCAAGGTCCCTTGAGCCAACATCTTCAAATGACTCTATTCAATAACATGAGAAGGATTTGAAATATGATGATGCAAAGAAGGAACATGAAAAAAATCATGCATATGATATAGATACTTTGGTAATGCAATATGATAATCAAATGGTTATACACTTTTGGTGATATTAAATGGCCCCATGTACTGTAGCGATAACTTGTCTTCCTTTCCAAATTTAATCGAAATATTTTATGGACTAACTTTTAAAAACACTTTGTCTCCTTCTTAATAACTTATATCTATTTTATGAACATCCAAACAACTTTTCTATATACTTTGAGATTCTTTCAATATTTCCTCGATTATATTTATTTTCACTTCCATTTGTTGAATAATTTTAGGTCCAACTCTAGCCTCAATTCTATCAAAACTAACCGGAGTTTTACAGGGCCTACCATACAAAAACTCGAAAGATGTCACCCTAATTTAACTCTGATAGATATTATTATATGAAATTTTTGCAAGAGGTAAATGCTCTTATGCATGGTTCTTCTGCTCCATTACATACATATGCAACATATCCTATAACACTTGATTTACTCATTTTATTTATGAATCTATTTCAACATGATATGTTGTAGTAAAATTAAGATGTTTTCCCAAGGCTTCTTCAAAACTAGTCCAAAACCTTCCGATTAATACTAGACCTTTATTAAAAATGATCTTTTTCAAAATTCCATGCAATCTCACTATCTCATTTATAAAAATTATCTCTATTTCTAGTGCCTAATAGGTATTTTTTACTAAAATAAAATGTTCACTCTTAATCAAATTATACACTACTAATTTAATTGAATCATGAGTCCTTAATGCCATAGGTAATCCTACTATGAATTCCATCAAAATCACTTCCCATTCTAATTCTAGTATTGCACATGGTTGCAATAATCTTGTTGTATGCTAATGCTCAACTTTTACTTACTGGCATTCTTGGAATCTAGCCATGTAGTCCACTACATTCTTATTCATTCCACTCCAAAATAATAGTGGTTTTACATTTGCATATATCTATTCACTCCAGGATGAGCCACATATATTGTCTTGTGTTCTTCATTGTGTATCAACTTACAAATTTCTTTTAGTCCTCCATATGTATCCATATTGGTTTCTCTCTAGATTGATATTGATCCATAGTAAGGTTTTTGATGGTAACACCCTTTCTTTAATGACTATTGTTTCTCTGAGTGGTGTGGGTGGCACTATACGAAAAAATAGCTATTGGTTATTCTCTATTTGACTAAGTCAACATGTGGTTCCTTTGAGTCATTTAACTCCCTAGATTCTTCTTCTTCTTTTTTCCCTTCTTGGGGATTTGCTTCATGTGATTCTATAGGAACTTCTTCTAATTCAACCTTATCTATTGGTTCTTATTTCTTTGAATCTTCAACTAGTTTCTTTGAGTAATTTAACTCTTATCTTCTTATGTAAGATGTTCTTTTGACTCAACCTCATATTCTTAATGTAATGTTTCAATAGGTGATGGAATTAGTGTCCCTACAAAGAATTATTCAAGTTCTCCCTTGGTGCCTTCTTGTTTAGTAAGAGAAATATCATGCAATGCAATTTTGTTTTTCTTGTACCAATTTTATAAACCGACTCCTTAAGAATGATAGAAAGACAATGAATAACAATCCACTCTAAAGGGGAAGCCTCATTTTACAATATATTAAATGTACAATATGAGATAAAATGATCCTAAGACTAGGTATCCTTGGTATATATGTAGAGACAAAGGTTACAATTATAATGAAATGGTGCAATCAAGAGTTGTATCCTGTATACAAATTCAACACTATAAATGTAATAATTCAATATATAGGGATTAATAAGGGGTTTTATACTTAACACGGGACTTTTTCTAGGGATTAACATGCACATCCCCTTCAAACAAGTGTTTTATTCAACACTTGACTAACTGTGGGTGTTTATGTATGAATAACTCAACTTCCCATGTCACCTCTTCTAATGATAGGTTCTTCTATTTGATGACATACTCAATAATTGCTTGATTTCACAACTACTTAATCCTTGTTTCAATAATTGTTTCTGGTTATAGTATTCTTTTCCATTCTTCATTAATCTTTGGTAAAATATTTTGTAGTGGGATCTTGTCACCGATTACCTTCTTTAAGCAAGAAACATGGAAGATTGGATGTACATTTGAATATGGAAGAAACTCTAATATGTAATCCAAACTTCCAATCCTTTTGCAACACCTTATAGAAGCCATAATATTTGGGTGATAATTTATTGTCATTCTTTTTTTTTTTTAGGGACATTTGTTTATATTCTTGTATCCTCAAAAACATGGAATCCCCCACTTCACATTCCCTTTCACTACCTAAAACTTTGCACTCCCTTTTGAGGGGGACATGATGGATGGAGGATGATATCCACAAAGTTCCAGAAATGGGGAAATGTTTGATGAAGTATGGAAGGGTGTGTCATACCACCATTATACCAAGGGAAAGCACTTGAACCATTGTGTATATTTATCATATGCAAAGAAATTAAGATATCCTTCTAGAAATTTATTCACAATCTCAGTTTTCCCATTGGATTGAGGATGGTAAGATGAGTTGTGAGCCAATTTAGTACCCAAACCATAAAATAATTTAGTGCAAATTTTTCCAATAAAAATTATATCTCTATCACTTACTATAATATTGGTGACTCCATGTAGCTTTTGAACTACTTCCATGAATGTTGTAGCTACTTCACTTGGTATAAAAATATGATAAAGAGAGAAAAAATGGCCATACTTTGTGAGTTGATCCACTTGTAGTCCCTCGATATGTTCCAAGATGTCAATGTAACTATGTTGAGGCATCCCTAGGGATAAGACTTGGAGCAAGCCTTAACGCCATGCTGATAAAAAAAGAAATTATGCAAAATTGTGGGTAAATTTCTCTCTCTCTCTCTCTCTCTCTCTCTCTCTTACAAAACTTTGGGCCCTCAAATAGTACCATAATCAATATTTAAATGTTCAACATCAAGAGGCATGTGTCCACGTGTCCTTTAGACAATTTGAGTTTATGTTGAGAAGGGGTGGATTCAAAATAAATACAAATAAACATGTGAGGTGAGTTTAAGGTGAATCTCACAGTCTATAGAAATAATAACATGCTAAGAAATTAAGAATTTAGTAGTTATAACAACTATACCAGATCATTAATTCGTGCATCAAAGAATAAACATTTTTGTATATTTAAATCCATGGAGGTATATTCTACACATCATTAAATATAATAAAAAATGACATGAAGTAGTCATACATTCATAGGAAATCACATTAGTATCATAAGCTAAACATGCAGTAACACTGTACCTTTCAAGAAACTTGTTTCTCCAGATTTTATTAATGGGGATCTGATACAAGAAGCCATGAAATGAGAGGGATGGATTTTACAAGAGCACATACATAGAAAAAGAAGCATATACTAAATCATAATGCAAGGAATGAATCTCTTGAACCATGCATCCTTGAAACTTGGTCATGTGTCTGATGGGATTGTAATACCCCTAGGATGAACCCCAATTGTACATATAAATGTAAGTTCACATGTAGGCTAGTGAGCAAGGATATTTTGGGTTAGGGTGCCTGTGTTGTTATTAGGATAGAGAGCCTAGATGTTAAAGGCTAGTGAACCTATTTTTGTAATATGTAAACACTCGTATTATTAATAAAGTACATCATTGTTGTATACCTACCCACAAAGGTGTATGGGGGGATAAACTCCACTAGAAAGGGAAAAGTGGGATAAGAGTCTAGGAAGGGGCTAAGCTAGGGGGTTTAATGCCAATGGAATATTATATAAGTATTCCTTAAAACTAAAGTATTGGATATGAATATATCCTAATTTCTAAAGTAGGTATAAGAGTTTCCCTTGGGTGCCAAGTGTCTTAAAAGAAACATACATACATTTATTTGGGGACATAGTGCGAATGGGTAGATTACAGATTATTCCTTCATGAAGGAAGTTTTTAATTGCACCTTACGGTAATGGAATGAAGGAGGAACCTGTACTTGTACTAGTTAACTCGAGAGATGGATTGAAGAATCAGATTTTTAGTCCCTTCGGATTGAAGAAGCGAGTTGTCAGGCCCATGGAACAAAAGAAGCGGGTTGTCAATCCCGTGAGAATTCCCTTCAAGTGAGAGAACTATCAGTAATTGATTTCCCAAGGTGTCTAACTATAGCTACATGGATGTGAGACTTCCTATCCATCATGTTGCTAAATCCTTGGAAGGGAAGTGGGGCAGTCGAATGACTGTTGAGCAGAAAAGGGGCACACTTCCTAGGGTGGGATAGGCATGTGGGGAAGTAGAGACTATAGGTTGTTAGTTAGATTTGGCACATGTTTCTGAGTTTGTATGTTGTTAAAGAGACATTAGCCTAAGTTAGAAACCTTTTACCCTGGTGGAATTTATCCCCATCTTGAGGGTGACCCACTGCTCATGGTTATGAGCAGTGTAGTCTAAGGATGGGATGAACATGGAAGGTCTGAATGTAGTTGGTGTTTATTTTCTGAGATAAGTGTCATTTATGTTCTTATTTCAATTACTTTGTGTGTGCAATTATGAGTTTATGTCATGGAATATTTTTTATTAAATTCTATACATGAATTGATATTGTTGCATACATGTTGTTATTATTCATCTTAACTCTGTTCATATGAATAATTATTATTTAATTTAATGGTATCAGAATTCATAATTCTACATGGAGTGGCCTATCTTGGGTTGGGAATGTTACAAGAGAATTTTTGTTGAGTCCTTGATAATGGGGATGTTACAAAGTTGTATCAAAAATAAAAAAAAATAAGTGCCATAGCCCAGTCGATGGCTGGGTATGTTAAAAATTGGTATCAGAGCCCAACTTTCAATACTGAGCCTACATGGGCCATTTAGTAGAGTGATGAAGTGAAATTATAGAGTTTGCAAGCCAATTGTTTGACAGAATGTCATGAAGAGTTTGTTTTCAAATTGTTTGATTTTTATTTTTTTTATGGTGTTTCTTTGGTGAAATCGAGAGAAACCAAGTGAAATTAGGCCAAATCCCCAATTTCTATCATTAAATTCCCAAGGAATTTGGGAAATTTGGTCCAAGGATGAGTTTTTCCAGACTTTAATATATGTCTAAGAAAATTTAGACATCTAATTGGTAGAATTTGAATTCAACATAAGGATATGGCTGACTTAATGAAATTGAATAAATTCAATAGTTCCAGAGCGACCATGGTGAAATGGAATGAAATTGTGAAAAAACCCCAATTTATTGCAGCTAATTAATGGAAAATTTGAAGTGAAAGAGTTGAATTTGGAAATAATGGAATACAAATATATGTACAAGGTTTGATTTGGTTGTATTAATATTATTTAAAGAGATCTAATGACAACCCAAGAAGGAATTTCATTTTTGAGCAAATTTGAGCATTTTTTGAATTTTGGAAAATAGGCGAAATTGGAAAATTTTTGGTGTTTTCCTGTACATTGATGTCATATTGACATGGGGAAGGGCCACGTGTCAAATGAAATTAAGAAAAGTGACGTGTGTTTCCATGATGGTAGTTACACAGAGATAGGGAGATGAAGATAATCTAAGTGTTGAATTTATGCTTTCGTGAGTCCGTGAGTTTGAAGAAGTGGAAAAATAGTTAAGTGTTGAGACTTTTTGGATGGACTTATGAAGGAAAGATTAGAAGACCATGAATCTGTGAGCCAATGATTCTGTGAGTTCTAAGAAGAAGAAAAATGGCTATGTTTTGGGACTTATCATGATTCTAGGAGCCTACTAAAGAAATAAAAATGGCTAAGTGTTGAGACTTGTGATGAGCTCGTGAGTCCAAAAGTTCGAAGAGGTGTAAAAAATGTTTAAGTGTTGAGACTGTTTGTACATATTTATGAAATAAAGGTTACAAGACCACGAGTTTGTGAGTCCACGAGTATTAAGAAGCCTAAAAATGGCTAATTGTTGGGACTTATTATGAGTCTGTGAGTTCACGAAGACAAAAACATGGCTAATTGTTGATACTTATGATGAGTCCATGAGTCCATGAGTTTGTAAGTTTGAAGAAGTGGAAAAATGGTTAAAGTGTTGAGACTTTTTGGATGAAATTATGAAGGAAAGGTTACCAGACCGTAAGTTTGTGAGTCTACATGTTCGAAGAAGCAGACAAATGGCTAAGTGTTGGGACTTATTATGAGTCTATGAGTCCACAAAGACAAAAAAATGGCTAAGTGTTGAGAATTATGATGAGTCCATGAGTGCGCGAGTCTGAAGAAGTGGAAAAATGGTTAAGTGTTGAAATTTTCCGGAAAAACTTATGAATGAAAGGTTACAATAATTTGATTGCGTGAATCTGTGAGTGTGCGAGTCCGAAGAAGTGGGAAAATGGTTAAGTATGGGAACACTTTGGACAAACTTATGAAAGGGAGAGCTATGCTTCCATGAGTTTGGGATTCCTTGAGTTCGCAAGTCCGCAAAGTGGAAAATGGTTAAGTATGGGAACTGTTTAGACAAACTTATGAAAGGGAGAGCTATGCTTCCATGAGTCTGCAAGTTCATGATTTCATAAGTCTGAAAAGAGGAAAATGGTTAAGTATGGTAACTCTTCGGACGAACTTATGAAAGGGAGAGTTATTCTTCCATGATTTTGTAATACCATGAGTTTTCAATTCTACAAAGAGGAAAATGGTTAAGTATGGGAACTCTTCGTACAAACCTATGAAATGGAGAGCTATGCTTCCATGATTCCATGAGTCTGCAAGGAGGAAAATGGTTAAGTATGGGAGATACTCAGACGAACTTATGAAAGGGAGAGTTATGCTTTCGTGATTCTGGGAGTCTGTGGGTCTGCATACATGAAAATAATATAAGTATTGAAACTTTTTTGGGTGGACTTATGAAAGGAAGAATTAAGAACTCGTTAGTCTACAATTCCACGAGTCTACGATTCTAAGAGTCCACGAGTCCTCTTAGATGAAAAATAATCTAAGTGTTGGAGTTATGTTTTTGTTAGTCTGCGAACCCACAAAGATGAAAATGGTTAAGTATGGGAACTATTAGGATGAAATTACTAAAGGGAGAGTTAGAATTCCATGAGTCCGCGAGTCTGTGAGTCTATGAATCCACATAGATGGAAACAATCTAAGTATTGAGACTTTTTTGTGGATTCATGAAAGAAAGACTTCTAAAATGTCAGTGGAACAAAATAATATGAAATTTTATGTAATTCTAAATTATTAAGAGTAAAAAATTTTGTTGGTTGCACATTTTGTAGATTTAACAACATTTATATTAGAACAGGATCACCACAAAGTTCAAAATCATGGAAGATTCATAGGGGGATTCCAACGATGAAGATGAGATCAAAGGGATGTATGTTAATATGGGTATTGAAGGTATGAATTCAAATGGACATGGAGAAGGTAAGGGAGATAGCATAAATTTGGCAAAGACTATAAAATGTATGCAAAATGATGTCAAGAGTTAAAAAGTTGATAATGAGAGGCTTATGAAATCCAAGGAGCAGCAGGAAGACTTCAACATCAATTTAATGCAAATCTTGGATAGAATATAGAAAAATATGGTAAGCAGACTTTGTCAAGAAGATCAGGGAGTCACAGGTCTCACAATGAGAGGGTAACAACAAGAAGTGTTAGCAGGAATCACCATCATTCTCGAAGGCATTCAAATAAGAGAGCACATAGAAGCTCAAGTCCATCCCTACGGGGGAAATGAAAAAAATCAATCCTCCTACATATGATGGTGATCACAACAAGGATGAGGATGCAGAGACATGGATACTAGGCATGAGGAAGTATTTCCAATTGTATAACTACTCTTCACATGCAAAAGAAAGAATTTACATTTATCAACTCAAGGGAAAGCATCAATGTCGTGGGATCAATTTGTGCAGGTACAACACATTGATGAGAATAAGGTCACTTGGAAGGAATTGAAGAGGTATTACCAAAACAAATCCTTGACCAAGCGATACTATGATAAGAAAATGAAAGAGTTATTTTAACTAAAGCTTGGGAATATGATCATAGATGAATATGAAAGGAGGTTTTTAGAGTTGTTGAAGTAAGTTCTATCATTAAAGATGAGAAAATTAAGATTTAGTGTTATTTGAGTGGGTTTCCATCATTTATTAGTGATAAGATACAGTATGATGATCCCAAGACACTAAAGGAAACGTTAATAAGGGATAAATTTCTTTATGATCATTTAAAGGAAGAGAAACTTACCAAAATCTTGGGAAGATAAAAAGAAAAGAAATATGGAACAAAGGAAGAAGGGAACTAAGCCACCATTCCTCAGAAATAATTCTCAGGGATAGATAGCTTCTAAAAAACCCATAATGACCAAAACATTAGGGAAAATACCAAGGAAACCACCTATACAATGTTGGGGTTGTCAGGGAGATCATATGTACCAAGATTTCCCTCACAGAGGTGAAAAAGTGAGGATTGTTCACAATGTACAACAAGCTGATATAGTGGGGTACATGGGAATAAATGTACCTAGGATCTACACATCCTTGGATAAAAATCAAGTTGATTTCTAGTCACATATGGTTGAAGTGAAAGGTAAGATTAACAACCAACCCATTCCTATCCTAATTGATTAAGGAGCTAGTAATAGTTATCTAGATCCTAAGATAGTGGAAAGATTTCATTTTCCAAGAAGCAAGCTTGGAGCATCTTGGTTGGTGCAGATGGCCACATGAGCTAAAAGGAAAATTATTGAGATGGTTAAGGCATGCCCAATGGACATGAATGGATTGAGCACCAAGGAAGATTTGAACATCATACCTTTAGGTTCCTATGACTTCCTAATTCGTATGGATTGCTTGGACCAACATCATGTTGTCATAGGCTGTTATGATAAGGCATTTACTTGCTTAGATCAAAAAGGGAATTTAATAACAGTACAAGGAATTACCAGGGAAGTAATTGTCAAAGAAATTTCATCCTTGCAACTGAAGAAGAGTTACAAGAAAGGATGCCAAATATTTGTAGCACATATGGAAGAGACACCTAAATATAAGATACCAAATATTGAAGATTATGTAGTACTAAAAAATTTTGAATATGTTTTCAAGGAAATACCAGGATTTCCACCCAAGAAAGATATTGACTTCTCCATCATTCTGGTGTCAGGAGCAGCTCTAGTATCTAATACTCCTTATAGGATGAGTACTCTAGAGATAAAGGAATTTCAAATGAAACTGGAAGAAATTTTGAAAAAGGGTTACATATTCCCAAGTGTGTCACCTTGGGGTGCCCCAGTATTACTTGTGAAGAAAAAGGATGGAACTTTGAGACTTTGAGACTTGGGTTCAACTATGACCAACAAAATCTCAAGACACCAGAACTTTTGACATCACGTTATTGCATAGATGAATTCTCACCGAAGGTATCTATTGGGGCTGCAAGAACTAGGCATTTGTAGAAGTAAGGGAAAGGGAGGCAGATGTGTGAATCATTATTCCTTATTCCAACTTATTTATATTCTTGATTATTACATCGATTCGTGAATATTGCAGCATAATCAATCCATAAACTAAATATATTCTATGAAGTAGAACATCATTCATAAATGCACATAGACACGTAAAGAACACAAGACATAATATCCTCTCTAACTTCTTTCTTTATTCATCTTCTATCTTTTCCAACTGTCTATAGCATTCATAACCTCTTCATAAAATTCATTATTCTCTATGTGCACACACACACATATGTATATATATCTCTCTAAATGTCTCTCTATCTACCAATCCCATTACATTTTTATACCCAAACTCTAGGGCTTAAATCCCTATTTTATCTATCCCAAAAGTAACTCATTACAATGCATTCCATGTCCAGTTTCAATTAACTGGTTGTTTTCTTTTGTTTACTTGTCGTTCTTTACACATATTTTCTACTATTGTTCTATTTCTAGAGAGGTGAATTTTCATCCTTCACAATTTATTCTCTCAATTTCTTGCTTTATTCTCCTATTCATGCGATATCTTCGTTCTATGTGTTTCCCTTCCTTATATGCCCTTTCTACCTTCTGCACACTTTATTCCTTCGATACAATTTATTCATACTTAAGTTTTTCTCCAAAATTAAATCCATAACTTCTTTTCCAATATAACCCCAACACTCACCTTTGGCTCATCGCGAGCCACTCAATCTTGTTGCATGTTCTTCCACTTTGCAATGAACTGTTGCTCGACAACCTTAGCCAATTCCACCTCTGTGACCATGGTGGCCACTTTTTTTGTGATCTCCTCCATGTCCTATGAATCCAAGTCTTGACATTTTTCTCTCTGTGTCAGTTGCAACTTGTTTGATCTTCCCTTGTACATTGGCCATTTCACCAATAATCCTGACCACTTCTTCCTGTTTGGGTCCAATTCTCTGTTGAAGGACCTTTTTTGGTCCCCAAGTCTCTCCACTTTGACACATTCTTGTCGTTGCACCAAAATGGTTTCCATTCGTTCGACCGATGGAAACTTTTTCGCCTTGTCTACTGCATATGATATTATTTTTGTGTTTCTCACATTTTGGCCTCTACACCCTTCATCTATAGGTCTCATGTGAGTTCTTCCCACACTTTGGCACATAACCGTGATCTTGCGCAAGAAAAAATAACCACATAACCAATCCCAACTCGTTCATACTAGAAATAAAGACACTCAAGTTGCAGAAACATTTGTACATAGAGACAACATATTGATCTTATCAAACATTAACAAGTGTTGTAAGAAGACAACTCATAAGCATGCACACAGAATGACACAATAATTTCAAAATTTTAGGTCCTTTACATATTATCAACAAAGCTTCTCAGATACAATATCAAAGATACAAATCAATACTCTGTTACAAGCTTCTAGCTCTGGACTCATGTCACAGAGATCTATCTACCCAATTCCCCAAAATGTATAAAGGTTACAGTGACAAAATCTTTTCTTTGCCTGTGTACTCTATGCCTTCTATGAAAAAACCTTACAGACAAACAACTACACCCAACAATAATGAAAAAAAACCAACCCTTTTACAATAATATGCATCTCATATATAGGTTGAGTGGGATCTTCTGGCTTTGGGCTCCACATGCTTTCTTGTTCTTGTTCTGTCATAACTTCTTTTGCCTTGTTGGCGTTGCACTGTCCCTTTTTGCAACTGATTTCTGTTTCTTTACTTGCTCCACTGTCCAGCTGTTTTTTAGCTTGTGCAACTCATGTTTGACCAAAAATGGAATTGTATTCCTCCTTGTGCAACTTCAAACAAAAAACGAAGGGCCCAACATACCCTTTAGATGGCTAATCTGGGGACAAAGATACAAAGTTGTACCAATGCCGAAATTTTTTCCTGCAATTCACATGCTGGAAACTCCAATGCAACTTCCTCAATATGTGTAGTTATATGCTCCCCTTAGGGATAGATTAGAGTTGCATGTGCACTGGCCTCTACTAGCCTTGGTACTGTGAATGGGTTGTCCTATGTATTGGGGTATTTCACCATGCATGTTGTTTCTAAGAGTTGTTGAAGGAGTCCCAACTGATCTTGGACCTTCTTTTGTTGGTCCTCATGCTTTGTTGCAACTTCCTCCCAAAGTAATTTGGTGGAATCATGAATCAGGTATCCAATACGATCTATATCATCATTGGTAAAAATAAAAAATGAGGCCTAGTGCTATTCTTTATCTTTCTTTCATTCCCCTCTTGTCTTTTCTAGTGCCCCTCCTATTTGTTATGGATCCTGATATTTTCTTTTTAGGCCCACTTCAGGGACTTTCGATTGGACAAGGTTCTTTCTCGCACCATTTGTCCACTCCTCTTACTCACTTTTCCCTTGGTCTTCATCCTCTTGTGAGGAACCTGGCTTGTTGGTTGAATTCTTACAGTCATCCTTTCAGTCACCGATGATGCAGTGAACCTCTTCCATTGTCAACTAGTAAGTGGTTGGAAACACTTGTCACATAGGATCCTTTTTGGCTTGCACATATATATGTTGCATGCCCACTATGAAGCATGCAACAAACCTATAGGCAGTGATTGCTTCCTCTGGGATGTGCCATGTAGTCTCTACTAACTTTGTGATGAACTGCAAATATGTGTAAAAAGTGGCATTAGTTTTGGTTTTTAATCTCTTGATGGTGGAGTGCCACAAGTTGGAATATCTAGCAGCCAACGAGTTGTGACTTGAAACAAGCATGCGCTGGTAAAATGTGGGATCCTTCCATTTGAATAGTGCAATAAGAATAAGTATCCAGGCATAATGAAATTTCACGCCCTTCTCATAGGCCTTTGTGTAGTATTGCAAAAATCGGTTAAAGAGAAAGGTTTCCCAGTTCATCTACATGCCTTCCTTGCATCTATCTACTGCTAAGATGAGTGTTTCTAATACCTCATCCTTTTGAAATTTATGCAATAGTTTGCAAGCCAAAAATTGCTTCGTGAACCTGACCTCTTAGTCACTAATGCTCTTCACATCCATACCTCATTTTCCTTTGAATGTGTCATACTTTTATTTTATGGCCTCGGAGAGGGATCACGCTCCCATTTTGAGGGATAGTAATGACGGGTATTCACCTATCTTACTCAACCCTATGGTGCACACAATTAGTGTCATATCAATTGAGAATAGGGGATCTAGCCAAAGAGTCCCCCCATGCACGTAATTGAGAAATACCTTGACAAAGGCATTGATTTTGTTACTTCGTCTGAAATGTGAAATTTTGAGTAACTTGAGCATCCCAAATTTCTTCAAGCCTAATGCCCTTTCTTGTGCTTTCACCTGAGTTTTTCTTGTATCGAGGTCGGTCTTTATTCATAAATATTGATCCTTGTCCAACTCAGGGAATTTTTGTGTGTTAGTGATATTGTGGTCCATAAATTTCAAGTTGGACACCTTTCCGAGCATGTCCTTATATTGACTAACACCCTTCGGGACTGGTGCTATGGGAAATGGATATTTGGCATTCACTGGTACTGTTACAGGGGGAATTTCATCCTTCCACCCAGGTTATCAGGGGCATGCCATCTTTCTACGTGGGTTATTGAGGGCATGTCATCCTTCCACGGGGGAAAATAATATATGTGGAAAATTTTAGGTGGCATCGGGATCGAAGGTCCGAACACGTCTTCTACCTCCTCATCTACGAGTTGTGTTGATTGTTTCCTTGCTATTGCAAACAGTCCTCCTACTCTCAGTGGCACCATTATCTATTTATGTTGGAATTGTAAATGAACTCTTTGTATATGTGTGGGTCATTGTAAGTTGGATTAGGGAACTCTTCTTTGTTCACTCTTGCTTTACATGCAACAATGACGAAGATTTTCCTTCCTTCCTAGTGTTTTTTGTATTCGTGCCAAGTAGGATCATCATATCCTACCTTAACTTCCTTTTCCAATCTGGTGTTGAAGTTGGTAACTCGGTAATTAAATGCTCCTTAATTTCCAAATATGCCTTATCATCCTCCTTTCATACTGTTGATCTATCTGGTATTTTAGACGGATTTCCTAATTTAATGCTTATATGGTGATTTTATGACCTGTCATATCTGTCATCCAACTGTCTTTTCCATGCCTGACTATGTTTAATAGTATTTTCATGCCAACCTATACAGTGTCTTGTTTTCCTTCCATCATTACACTGTGCAATCAAGCCTACTTGTATCTATTGGCACAAAGTTGCCAGACCAGGATCCTTTTTAGGTTACCAACAAAAGGGTATCGATGTAGTCTAGCGCGTTGGCATTTTCATCTCTCCAAAAGGAAATAAGTCTCACCCGAAGCATAATTGAGAAAAAATAACTAAGGGAAGGGTAAGAATAATGGTATACAGATCTATAACCCATCTATATTGTTACCATTCTAATGCAATATAGATTACTTATTTCAGATCCTTAACACATCATACACTGATACATGAGAACATAACTATATAGAACATCTAGAAGTGATAAAGACATATAATTCATAATAGACAACAACATAATGATATTACAGAGATACATAAATTACTATAAACCAAGATAATTTTCAAAATTTGATCTCCATTCTCTATCTATTATATCAAAAGTCTTGGATAATAAGCATTCACAACTTTACATTAATCATCTACCCTACTCAACATAGAAATATCAGTAGGTAAATCTAAGTACAATACTACAACTGATAGTAATTAGTCTAAGTTCTTCCCTTACTAATTACATTCTAGATATGGAGTATATATCTAGTTCTTGCCTCTTGTTCCTCTCTCCTATATTTTACACACCCACCCATTAAAATACAATACAATACAAAAGAGAATCAATACAATCATTTTATTTCTCTCCTTTAGAACCCATAGGCCCTCTTCTCTTGTTGATTATGTTGTAACTGTATTGTCTCAAAACTAATTTTGTGTTGGCTTTAGT
>ML859231.1:12011-23461 GCA_009831015.1 Picea engelmannii | reverse complement strand
GGTTTCACCTTATTGTTCTCCACTTTATTCATTTTAGTATTTAAAAGGAATTTGTGATTAAATGTTAGAAAATCAACATGTTTTCATATATATCTCAAATATGTGTGAGCTTTGTAATGTGTAGGGATATGAGAAGGATTAATTCAAAAGGACTTGTCGAATAATTCCTCCACCATTTCAATATTTGAGGAGATAATTCAATCCCATTCCAAGGAGAAGATCGTGGAGATTTGGTTGGAATATCTTATCCAAGATATATGAGAGATATGTGTGAGGATTTGAAGGGATTATATTTTGTAATAATGGGAAATAGGTTGAGAGAAAAGTGGATCTGTAATAATGAGATGGTTGTCTTATCTTCAAGGCTCTCATGTATAAAAGAGAGTGTTCTCTCTTCATGAGGATTCAAGTATAAGAGGAATTAGGATTCAATTAGATTATGTAATTAGAATCAGAGTATTCATTAGGATTCGAAAGAGAAAGGGATTCTTAGCTTTGATTCATGGTTTTGGTTTTCATGCTTTCATTATTCTTTTATAAATATTGATTTGATTATTATAATATAAGATTGCTTCATTGGTGAGATCTCACATATTTTGTTGTGTCATTCAACTCTTCACATGTTGTACTTGTTTTTCATTCATGTAGTTCTTCATTTCTAGATTACTTCCTTCATGCAATTTCTCATTCTTAGAGTAATTTCATTGATGCAACCAGATTAATTTCAATTTCAGTCGTGTGTTAGATTAATTTCAATTACAGTCGTGTGTTAGATTAATGATTCAATTCCATTCGTGTGTTAGATTAATGATTCTATTTTAGTCCAGTGTTAGATTAATGATTCAATTTCAGTTGTAGCTTAAACATTAGATTAGATTAGTCCCACTTCAATCTTGCATATACTTTGCGTGTGCTTTATCAGTTTACAAACCCTGGGATGACAAATTAGATAGTTGGGCAAGTACTACAACTCAATTAATACAACATTAGTTTGGCCCAATATAATGACTATCATTCTCTTGTCACGATTGTTGTTCCTTTTGCAGTTCATTTGAATGAAACACTTGTTTTTCATTTTTTTATGATTTATGTCCCTTTGGAGGGGTTGCATCTCTGGAGGATGGGTATTGAAAATGAAAGGTAAGAACCTACATAGGAAACAAGTAAAACACTTGCGTCAACGCCTACCTTTGGATGATGCATAGAGGTTATATTTTAGAACATCATTATAACCCAACAAAAATCGCAATGAAACTAGAGGCTTCACCAACATGAGACATTAGGGGAATGTCACAAATTCAGACGGAGTTGGCTGCATTAAAATTCAGTTGGTCAAGCTTACAAAGGGAAGGGGAAAATAAGAACAACTTTTGTGTACAAAGTGTAGGACGAAAGGCCATCACAAGGAAAGATGCCCATGATTCATGCATTATTTGGTAGCTGGAGCATCGAATCCCCTACTCAAAGGAGTATACTCCAAGATCTGTAAGAAATGGGGTCATCATCCCATTGAGTTCCCATTACTCCAAAATATCAGAGTACTCCAAGGAACTTGTTTTTCAATTTTTGTAAGTCGGTATGGCATGAAGAGAATGATTGTCATGTGTTTGTCCTATTAAGGGAGTGCACATCAGATATGTATAAGATACAAGAATATAATAATGAAGAAAATGGGAATGGCGTGTAGTATAACAATCCAAGAGGATTCAATCAAGGGAATTTTGGTAGAGAAGCGTGAGGACCAATCATTTGTTATAACTCTAATCAACCTAGAAACTTAGCCCGAGGTTTCCAGAACTTGTTTACCATGTGCACATATTGTAGAGAACTAGATCTCACAACATAATATTGTCCCCAACTAGTGGCAAAATCAGAGGAAACCCAAACCTGAATCAGCATCATAATCAAAATGTATGGATGATAGTAGTTGAAAGACGTCATGAAGGACCAATAGTGGCAATTTTCACGTCAGAGGTGCTCAAATAGGGACTAACCAAGGGAAGCATCCTGAGAAGAGGGTGGAGAAGTTAGCATGTCCTATACCTCCATTTGATCTGTAGTAGGAGAAAGAGACATATTATAAATATAGGATAGAGATACTTGGACTGTCTAATAATCATCAACATTAGCACTGCCTCAAATAGACGATAAAGAAGTATCGGAGAAGCCAATGGCACAAGTTAGTACACTAACAAAATTCTTAAAGAGTTGTGTTGAACTAATTAAAATTATAACTCTACTAGGTACTTTATATAAAATTATTGATCAATGCACAAATGGGTGAGAAACCCCTATCATGTAGAGAATCGTAAACTATGTACTACGAAGGAAGCAAACCAATAGAGAATTCAAGTTCAATGCACAGATTGGGGAGTGTGATGTAGATAATGCTATTCTGGACATAGGATTGGATGTGAATGTAATACTTAAACAAACATGGGAGATGATGGGAGATCCTGAGATAATATGGTCCCCCATTCAGCTAATTCATGTGAATCAAAACAATATAGACTTCCCAATTGGGCGAGTAACAAGAGTACCTATGAACATAGATGGGGTGCGTAGCATGGAAGACTTTGAAGTTACTGATATAGTATATGATAGTCAACTGTATCCATTATTGATGGCATTGGAATGGGTGATCGATAACTAGGAAATTATTAACTTGAAAAGGAGGGAGATGATCTTCAAGGTTGGGGATCTAAAGGTTACTACACCTTTGTACCCGTTAGAAGGGAAGAGATATACAAAGTCAACCAGAGGAAATGATATGGACAACTTATATAATCAGATTGTGCAGATGGAGTATTATGTCGACCCGATAATGGATGGCGTGCTAAGGTAGAGAAGTATCAGTTCATGCGCATCATATTTAGAAGTTGGTATAGAGAATTGGAACAAATCTATGTGACCCACCCAGGTAGGATGTCAACTAGACTATGTGCATGTATCAATCAATCCTTAAATTAGAGAGTTGGTCTAGAGAAGTGTCAACTAGATGATGTGCATGTATCAACCAATCCTTATGCTATAATGGAACGAAGCTATGTGACCCACCCAGGTAGGATGGAATAACTAAGATTAATATGTTTATAAAGGAATTTGATTTACATGTACTTGAACAACAAAGGTTGTTGGAACTGGATTTCATCTTAAAAGAAACTTCAGCTATATGGTGGGAAGTGCACAAAAAGAGAATGAAGAAATAGGAAAAATGCAGTAGACTTATGCAGATACACTTTTGTCCCGAGTAAGTAGAAATTGTACATAAATAAATGAAATAAATAGGAGAGGGTGACCCAATGAGTCACGTAGAAAGGTGTATATATGTATGGTTCTCATAATCGAAGACATAGTGGATGCACCGATTCATACACACATTGGACACAATCCAGAAGAATTGGTATTTAGGATTAGAGATGTGCAGGGAAACAATAAAATGGGAAGGATTGGTCCAGAGATTCAAAATCATGTTTAAATTTGAACATGAAGCCCCCTCCATACATGCAACACTCTAGTACATTCAAACACATATCTTCTCAGAGGTAGTACTGATGGAGGTAGTACCATTATTTGGTGCACACAAATCCAAGATGACAGTCCAGAAGCTATTGGAATGCTATAATTTCACAAAGGAATAATACTAGGAAGAGGATCCAATGAATGCAAAAGTACCAGAGATAGAAGGAAAACGTGGAGTTGAAGGGCCATATATTTCCTCCACCATGTACACCCATCCTATAAAGACAAAGAAGCTCAACATTGAGATTACAAAGAATCCTAAGTTTGTGCAGATAGGAGACTATTCTAACGATGAGACAATTGAGAAGGTGGAAGACTTATTATGGGAATATTAGGATTTATTTTCAACCACGTTCTTAGATATGGAAGGGATAGCAGGAGACTTAGGTGAGATGAAGATTCCACTAAAACCTTGAGCTAAGTCCATACGACAGAGACCTTATAGGTTGAACCCGAGGTATAAGGAGAAGGTTAAGGCTAGAATAGACAAAATGCTCGATGTAGGAATGATTGAACCATTCGAAGAATCCAAATGGATTATCCCAATGGTGGTGTAGGAAAAGAAGAATAGAGGGATTATGATCTACATGGATCTAAGGAAACTGAATGACGCATGCTAACATGACCCATTTCCCACACCATTCACGGATGAAGTACTGGAGAACGTAGGAGGTCAAGAAACATATTCATTCATTGATGGATTCCTTGGGTACCATCAAACAAAAATTGTGCATGAGGACAAACATAAAACCACATTTGTGATAGAGTGGAGAATTTATGAGTACATGGGGATTCCCTTTGGATTGAAGAATTCCCTGACGTTGTTTTCTAGAGTAGTAGTGGTTGCATTCAAGGATTTCATCCATAAATTTTTGGAATTATACTTAGATGATTGTACGATGTTCAGTATACTACAATATCATATAGAAGTTCTTCGAATCATGTTAGATCATTGTAGACAGTGTCATATTTCATTAAAAATGAAGAAATGTATATTTTTTGCACCATTTGGGATACTACTAGGACATGTAGTATGCAAACAAGGATTGTTGTCGACCTAGACAAAATCACAGTAGTTCTAGAGTTGGAACCTCCGACATTAGTCATATAGTTGAGGGAAACTTTGGGTCATATAGGGTATTACATGAAGTTTATCAAAGGGTATGCACAGATTACAACACCCATGGAGAATTTATTGAAGAAATAATCCAAGTTCCAATGGAATGAGGACTGCTAGAGGGGGCTAGACACACTGAAATTGAGACTGGTCAGTGCACCCATATTAATATGTCCAGAATGGAGCAAGGAGTTCCATGGACATGTATACATGTCATCCATAACATTTTGCACAATACTATCACAAATAGGAGAAGGAGACATCGATCATCTAATTATGTTTGAAAGTAGGAAGCTTTCTATATCTGAAAAGAATTATACCACTACTGAACAAGAAGGATTGGTCATGGTATATGTGCTCTAGATGTTCATACATTACTTACTAGGGTCTCAGTTCAATATGTATATAGACCATTCTGCATCAAAGTACTTAGTCAATAAGTCTATCTTAGGAGGAATAATATGACAATGGTTGTTATTATTTTAGGAACATTACTTTGAGGTCATAGTACGACCAGGGAAGCTGAATGAAGGAACTGATCATCTTTCGTGCATATTGAAAAGAGAGGATGCAATAAATTTAGATGATAATTTCCTAGATGCCCAATTATTTGTAGTAAGGATGATGGATGATTACTTCATGGACATTCTGGAGTTTCTAAATAAAAGTGTTGCCCCCTCCAAAATGATAGTTATGCAAAAGAAACAATTGGTAGTGAAAGAAATGGGATATGATTTGATTGCCCAGAACTTGTATAAGTTAAGGGTAGATGGAATATTGAGGCGTTGTGTAATGGAACATGAAAGTTCGATTATACTGGAGGAAGCACACGATGGAATTGTTGGAGGAAATTACACAGACAAATCAATGACACAAAATATTTTATGCACAAGGATTTGGTGGCCTACAATACACAAAGATGCAAAGGAGTATTGTCAGTCTTGCAATGTATGTCAAAGAGTGGGTAAACCATATAGGTGCAATGAAATTCCATTAAATCCACAAATTAAGTTTCAAGCATTCGATAAGTGGGGAATTGAATTTTTAGGTCCAATCAACCCAAAAGAAAGGAGATCAAGAGAACAATACATCATTGATGCAATTGATTACTTAATCAGGTGGGTGGAAGCAACGCAAGTTATTGATTTCACTCCAGAGACTATTATGCAATTTCTATTCGAGAATATAGTCACCAAATTTTGATTCTCGTGCATATTTCTTAGTGATCAAGGTACATGCTTCCTAAACGAAAACATTGCCACGCTAACTGAGTAATTTTAGATTCATCATCAAAAGAGTACACCATATCACCCTCAAGTTAATGACATAGTGGAAGATTTTAATAATATTTTAGAGAATTCTTTGAAAACAATATGCAATGTTGGAATAGATTGTTGGGACTTAGGCATCCCTGCAGTAATATGGGCATACAAAAATACAAGTAAGAATATGACAGGCCAGTCACCTTCCATGTTGGTCCATGGAAAAAAATCAGTGATGCCAATGGAGTTCATTCTACCTAGTCTACACATTGTGGCCATCACTGAGCTTTCAGATACTAGTGCAATAAAGGAGATATTGGTGTAGTTAATTTAGCTTGAGGAAGATTAGTTTCTTGCAGGATTCCATCAGCAGGTGCGGAAATATCGAGAGAAGGCTTGGTACAATTGACACATTAAATCCAAGAAATTTCAAGTCAACAATTTGGTACTACTCTAGGACAGCAAGTATCTGCAACACCTAGAAAAGTTTTTCATGCACTGGTTAGGTCCTTATGTGATCCAACAGATAACCGAGACATGTATTGTATGGTTGGGAACCTTGTATGGACAAATATTGGAAGGAATTGTGAATGGAATTTTGTTGAATCTCTATAGAGATAGTCGACAGTCTGCATAGTAATCATGGCTACGCCAAAACCCCTATATTATAGTAAGTGTACCATAGTAGCAAGAAAAACCCAATAAAAAGTATAAAAAGGAAAGAAAAACAATAAAAAGGTAGTGATAGGAGAAGGCACAAGAGTGTGTGAAATCCCAAGGTATCATAACTTATGTAGATGAAATGATCATCTCACATGAAGATAACATTGTGCCAAGTTCAAAGACAGGATAATGTTGGGCCCTTCATTTTAATAAAATAAGTTGTGAAAGTTATTAAAGAGAAAACCAACCAAGTCAAGAAGGTCAATAAAGGAAACTTGCAACAGAAAGTCATTGGAACATAACACAGACTAAAGCCAACACAAAATTAGTTTTGAGACAATACAGTTACAACATAATCAACAAGAGAAGAGGGCCTATGGGTTCTAAAGGAGAGAAATAAAATGATTGTATTGATTCTCTTTTGTATTGTATTGTATTTTAATGGGTGGGTGTGTAAAATATAGGAGAGAGGAACAAGAGGCAAGAACTAGATATATACTCCATATCTAGAATGTAATTAGTAAGGGAAGAACTTAGACTAATTACTATCAGTTGTAGTATTGTACTTAGATTTACCTACTGATATTTCTATGTTGAGTAGGGTAGATGATTAATGTAAAGTTGTGAATGCTTATTATCCAAGACTTTTGATATAATAGATAGAGAATGGAGATCAAATTTTGAAAATTATCTTGGTTTATAGTAATTTATGTATCTCTGTAATATCATTATGTTGTTGTCTATTATGAATTATATGTCTTTATCACTTCTAGATGTTCTATATAGTTATGTTCTCATGTATCAGTGTATGATGTGTTAAGGATCTGAAATAAGTAATCTATATTGCATTAGAATGGTAACAATATAGATGGGTTATAGATCTGTATACCATTATTCTTACCCTTCCCTTAGTTATTTTTTCTCAATTATGCTTCGGGTGAGACTTATTTCCTTTTGGAGAGATGAAAATGCCAACGCGCTAGACTACATCGATACCCTTTTGTTGGTAACCTAAAAAGGATCCTGGTCTGGCAACTTTGTGCCAATAGATACAAGTAGGCTTGATTGCACAGTGTAATGATGGAAGGAAAACAAGACACTGTATAGGTTGGCATGAAAATACTATTAAACATAGTCAGGCATGGAAAAGACAGTTGGATGACAGATATGACAGGTCATAAAATCACCATATAAGCATTAAATTAGGAAATCCGTCTAAAATACCAGATAGATCAACAGTATGAAAGGAGGATGATAAGGCATATTTGGAAATTAAGGAGCATTTAATTACCGAGTTACCAACTTCAACACCAGATTGGAAAAGGAAGTTAAGGTAGGATATGATGATCCTACTTGGCACGAATACAAAAAACACTAGGAAGGAAGGAAAATCTTCGTCATTGTTGCATGTAAAGCAAGAGTGAACAAAGAAGAGTTCCCTAATCCAACTTACAATGACCCACACATATACAAAGAGTTCATTTACAATTCCAACATAAATAGATAATGGTGCCACTGAGAGTAGGAGGACTGTTTGCAATAGCAAGGAAACAATCAACA
Organism: Picea engelmannii; assembly: GCA_009831015.1. Lineage (NCBI taxonomy): Eukaryota > Viridiplantae > Streptophyta > Pinopsida > Pinales > Pinaceae > Picea > Picea engelmannii. Next base: position 15,337 of record ML859231.1, on the reverse strand, counting down.
CAACTCGTAGATGAGGAGGTAGAAGACGTGTTCGGACCTTCGATCCCGATGCCACCTAAAATTTTCCACATATATTATTTTCCCCCGTGGAAGGATGACATGCCCTCAATAACCCACGTAGAAAGATGGCATGCCCCTGATAACCTGGGTGGAAGGATGAAATTCCCCCTGTAACAGTACCAGTGAATGCCAAATATCCATTTCCCATAGCACCAGTCCCGAAGGGTGTTAGTCAATATAAGGACATGCTCGGAAAGGTGTCCAACTTGAAATTTATGGACCACAATATCACTAACACACAAAAATTCCCTGAGTTGGACAAGGATCAATATTTATGAATAAAGACCGACCTCGATACAAGAAAAACTCAGGTGAAAGCACAAGAAAGGGCATTAGGCTTGAAGAAATTTGGGATGCTCAAGTTACTCAAAATTTCACATTTCAGACGAAGTAACAAAATCAATGCCTTTGTCAAGGTATTTCTCAATTACGTGCATGGGGGGACTCTTTGGCTAGATCCCCTATTCTCAATTGATATGACACTAATTGTGTGCACCATAGGGTTGAGTAAGATAGGTGAATACCCGTCATTACTATCCCTCAAAATGGGAGCGTGATCCCTCTCCGAGGCCATAAAATAAAAGTATGACACATTCAAAGGAAAATGAGGTATGGATGTGAAGAGCATTAGTGACTAAGAGGTCAGGTTCACGAAGCAATTTTTGGCTTGCAAACTATTGCATAAATTTCAAAAGGATGAGGTATTAGAAACACTCATCTTAGCAGTAGATAGATGCAAGGAAGGCATGTAGATGAACTGGGAAACCTTTCTCTTTAACCGATTTTTGCAATACTACACAAAGGCCTATGAGAAGGGCGTGAAATTTCATTATGCCTGGATACTTATTCTTATTGCACTATTCAAATGGAAGGATCCCACATTTTACCAGCGCATGCTTGTTTCAAGTCACAACTCGTTGGCTGCTAGATATTCCAACTTGTGGCACTCCACCATCAAGAGATTAAAAACCAAAACTAATGCCACTTTTTACACATATTTGCAGTTCATCACAAAGTTAGTAGAGACTACATGGCACATCCCAGAGGAAGCAATCACTGCCTATAGGTTTGTTGCATGCTTCATAGTGGGCATGCAACATATATATGTGCAAGCCAAAAAGGATCCTATGTGACAAGTGTTTCCAACCACTTACTAGTTGACAATGGAAGAGGTTCACTGCATCATCGGTGACTGAAAGGATGACTGTAAGAATTCAACCAACAAGCCAGGTTCCTCACAAGAGGATGAAGACCAAGGGAAAAGTGAGTAAGAGGAGTGGACAAATGGTGCGAGAAAGAACCTTGTCCAATCGAAAGTCCCTGAAGTGGGCCTAAAAAGAAAATATCAGGATCCATAACAAATAGGAGGGGCACTAGAAAAGACAAGAGGGGAATGAAAGAAAGATAAAGAATAGCACTAGGCCTCATTTTTTATTTTTACCAATGATGATATAGATCGTATTGGATACCTGATTCATGATTCCACCAAATTACTTTGGGAGGAAGTTGCAACAAAGCATGAGGACCAACAAAAGAAGGTCCAAGATCAGTTGGGACTCCTTCAACAACTCTTAGAAACAACATGCATGGTGAAATACCCCAATACATAGGACAACCCATTCAAAGGACCAAGGCTAGTAGAGGCCAGTGCACATGCAACTCTAATCTATCCCTAAGGGGAGCATATAACTACACATATTGAGGAAGTTTCATTGGAGTTTCCAGCATGTGAATTGCAGGAAAAAATTTCGGCATTAGTACAAATTTGTATCTTTGTCCCCAGATTAGCCATCTAAAGGGTATGTTGGGCCCTTTGTTTTTTGTTTGAAGTTGCACAAGGAGGAATACAATTCCATTTTTGGTCAAACATGAGTTGCACAAGCTAAAAAACAGCTGGATAGTGGAGCAAGTAAAGAAACAAAAATCAATTGCAAAAAGGGACAGTGCAACGCTAGCAAGGCAAAAGAAGTTATGACAGAACAAGAAAAAGAAAGCATGTGGAGCCCAAAGCCAGAAGATCCCACTCAACCTATATATGAGATGAATATTATTGTAAAAGGGTTGTTTTTTTTTTCATTATTGTTGGGTGTAGTTGTTTGTCTGTAAGGTTTTTTCATAGATGGCATAGAGTACACAGGAAAAGAAAAGATTTTGTCACTGTAACCTTTATACATTTTGGGGAATTGGGTAGATAGATCTCTGTGACATGAGTCCATAGCTAGAATATTGTAACATAGTATTGATTTGTATCTTTGAGATTGTATCTGAGAAGCTTTGTTGATAATATGTAAAGGACCTAAAATTTTGAAATTATTGTGTCATTCTGTGTGCATGCTTATGAATTGTCTTCTTACAACACTTGTTTGTAACATCCCACTCTGGCGCACTGAGAACACTTATTATTTGAGGACACTTGCTCGCAAGTGATCTGGACCCTTTTTGATGTTAGACCTATTATATTTTATTATGATGTGATTGACAGATGACATGATATGTTACTATTGATGTAGACGGGTGCTATTGACTCAGTTTTATTGAGTGTGCAGGGTTTTTGACTTTGAGGATGCAGAGGCATCGGTAGAACCCCCTTGGACTCCAGACTGAGTCAGGGAGTGTGCTTTTGGGTTGATATGTTTATTATGATGTTTCATTTGATTTGATAATTTGATGTCGACATTTCTGACATGATTATTGGTGATGCAGGCTGATGATAGCTTGCCGACTTGACTCACATATGGAGTAAAGGGGCCACACACGATTGCAGAGAGGTTGAGGGAGAGGGGTGGATAGCAGCCCTGCCACTGCCTGCTAGCACTCCCACCGTGGCTCGAACTGTAGGTTAACGATTACCTAGTTCGAGAGGACCCACGATGCCATGAGGGTCAACTGCGAAAGTAGCTCACAATGATTCTAAGGGGCGCGCAATAAGGCGGGGGCCTTATTCCTTAGAGACCTTAGTCTCCTACTAGTTCACCTGGCGGAGTATTGACTCCAGGGGTTATAGAGGTCTACCAATCAGTTCAGTTGGCGAGTGGCACCTTTGGAGCACGTGGTGCATCTTGAAGGGCACGTCGCCAAAATAAATTCCAGAGGCGAGTGGCACCCTTGGCGCACGTGGTGCGACCTGAAGGGCACGTCGCGATAAAGGTGGTTGAAGGAGTCAGCCTAATTAGCCCTAAGTCATCAACACCTGAATAAAACCTTAAGAAATTCCCTTAACCAATCATCGCCTAGCTCAGAATCTAAACCCTAAGCCTAAGACCTTC
>ML859229.1:13787-25660 GCA_009831015.1 Picea engelmannii | reverse complement strand
CGTTATCTTCACCCTTAAGAAACACATTAAAGTCACAATACTTTGTTTTTTTATATCATATCACGTGGATTTTGTTTGGCTTAGCTAATAATTCAAAAGAATAATATCAATATTTCAATTAATTATTTTCAAAATTTTAAAGATTTATGTTGTATGAATTGATTAGTCGTGTACTTGAAGAAAAGGTAGAATTGTTTTGTTTTGTTTTTTCATTTAATTAAAGATGTCGAATTTATGGAAACCTTGTTGAATTTGGAAAACTTACTTTGTCTAATTTGAATGGGAGTATTAATTAAAGATGTCGAATTTATGAAGGCCTTGTTGAATTTGGAAAACTTACTTTGTCTAATTTGAATGGGAATATTGTTTCTCATTTTATATTGTTTTTTATTATTCATTTTATATTGTTTTTTATTATTCAGAGTGTTTCTGAAGTCATGAAAATCTACTTCACTTAAATCTTGGAAGGCAAGTGGGACATTTTAATCAATGTTTGGAAGTCTCAATCTCTCTATGGCTGTTTTTTTAATTAAAATTATCAAAAAAATATCAATGATTATATATATAAAAGGAAGTAATAATTTTAAGATGGAATTTAAGTGATTTAATATATATATATTTTAAGATATAAATATGAATAATCAAATTATCAATAATATTATTTGTATTTATGTGATGAAAATATAATTTGCAATAATATGAAATTAGGTTATTTATTTGGAAAGTTCATTTTTAAGTAAGTTGGGAAAGGAAAAATATAAGTACATAATAATAATAATAATAATAATAATAATAATAATCTAATTTTAAGGTCACAGCTAAGCCAAACACCAAATTGGTGTATGGGATCCTCTTGTTTGTGGGACAACAGACCCCCTTTGTGCAGGGATTTGACTACTAAAGTCTGCAGAGGTGTACATACCCTACCCCTTCTGAATTTGAACCTGTGACGTCCTAGGAGGAAACACATGTTCTTAATCATTAGTTCCTACAAGACCCAAGGTTTCAAATGAGAAGTTCATTTTAGAGTCTTTGATTTGAATAATATAGTTCATGACTTGTATTGTTTTTTAGAGCACTCAACCACATTAGCCTATGTGCTCCTTAGTAGTTTCATTATGCTATTATTCTTGATGTGTGAGCTTGAGCTTGGTTATATCGTGTTGGACTTAAATGTCTTAAGCTGAATCAAACTTGTCTTAATTGTGCTATGCTAAGTTGTATTTGTTGCCAACTTGTACTTCTTGCACTTTGTTATTTTCAATGTGCTCAAATGTTTTGTTACTTACTAACAACTCTTTTACAAAAAAATCATTATACCCATCATAGTTCTAAACTTACAAAATTGTCCTTTTTCATAGGTTTAGTAAGGATTTTAAGGAATTATGATTCAAACTACAATATTACAACTAAATATGTCTTTACTCTTTTAATTTCCTTAAGTAGTGGAAGTGAACTTTAATGTTAATATTGCATTGATGTAGAACTATTTTCTTTCCCAATTGTATAGCACCTTGATTGCTATAAAATATTATTGTAAATTTCTTCTATACTGCAATAATCTCTATAAGTAACCTTCTCATCCACGATCCTTCACATGCTATATTAAATGTTTTCTTGTACTCTACTTCAATTGAAAGCAAGACAACAATACAACACTTCTTGCTTCTCTAATTTATCATGAAAAGAAAAACAAGAAGTGGGTTACAAATCATTCATGCATCTCACCCAATTGAAATATGTGAATTCAACTATTGTTAAATCTCTATAACAATGGGAATACTCTAATACAATCCAACTAAATGTGCCCTTAACATATCTAAATTGTCTTTTATTTACTTCCCAAAAGACTACTTTTGGATTTTTCCATGTATCTATTCCAAATCAAATCAAATTTATATTAGACTAAGTAATATTCAGTTAAATCAAAATCAAGGTCCCTACTAAATGTCTCACTAACTACTTTCATGTTTCATCCTTTATGAAATTCATACTTAAATCGATTAGAATATCACATGTCTTAGAGTTTGAAATTTGGAACTTCTAAGCTAAGTCACTTGAGTACCTCATTTAAGAACCAAAAAAAAACATATGTAGATTTTTTTCAAACTTCCATCCCAAGATAATAACATAATATTCCAAAATATGACATATATATATAAATACATCCTTTAACTACCACAGCTTAAGTTTGAATGCTACTTATAATAACAAAACAAAACAAGTAATAAGTCCTCACCTTGAATCATATTCATATACATATCTTGATCTGCATAACTTCTTATGAATCGAACATCTTCGAAGCACTAATCAATTTGTAATTCAAAATGGATCAAACTTCATCTTTGCCATGATATTATTCCTCATAAAAACAAATTGACAGAGTTATCCATGATTTTTTTTCATATACTATTTTCTGAAATTTATAAAGCTCTACGATGCATAGATACTAGTGGCTACTCCATGTATACTTCTTCCTTGATGCATTAGTTAAAAAAACAAAAATCCATTTAATGCACGATCCATCCAAAATTAGTTGCAAGTGCTAGTAAAATTTAGACTATAGTCATTTGTGACTAGGGTGAAGGTTTTGTCATGCTAATTACTTAAATGATTCAATACACAACCTTTAAATAATAATCACCCTTAAGTTTTATCCATTGTTCCATCACACTTAAAAATGGTTTCATAAATCCATATTCATTTAATTACCTTCTGGTTTGTTTGTAGATAATTGTAGTAAATTCTATGTCAAATCCTACTAAAATGAATTCATCTTAGATTCAAGGGATCTTCACCATACTTTTTTTTTTATGATTATTCATAACTCTATGGTTCATCAACATGATGATTATTTATAATTCTATAGTTATGATGATTATTCATAACTACATGTTCTTTTCTCGATGATTATTCATAACTTTATGGTTCATTAACATGATGATTATTCATAACTAGATGCTCATTCCATTGCTTGTTCCATTAGTATAGAGTTTATTGATTATATTAATTCACTTTTTATTTGTGTTTTTTTTTCGTTTTGTGTGCTCTTTGCTTCTAGGTGTTAATATTTCAACATTTGTACGTTTTAAGCCTAATTAATTTGGTGTCTATAGGTTTTATATCTATTTTAATAATAATCACCATGAATCATACCAACAACAACATAATGATAATTAAGTAACTAACTATCCACAATCGAATCAAACTGTAATCATGTCTTCTTATAGACTATATGCTCAATCAACGTTCCATTTATTTTCCTATGCATTAATTGCATTCCATATGCTTCTATACACTAAATGTATTCTAGTACATGGATCTAGTCCACTTAATTCCTATACAAAAATACAAATACAATAATAGAGACATAGATATATGTGGTTAAACCAGTGTGGGCTATGCCGACCAGAGAAATTGTGAGGTCCTTCCTTTATTATTATCCAACAAATGAAGAGATACAACCTACAACACACCCGTTGTAACTTCCTCTTCTATCTCTCTCCCATAGTCTCCTCTCTTAGAATACAATATTCACACAAATACACAGCCTCAATACAATACCCTCATGAAAAGAGGGTTTCCTTCTAGGGAAAAAACCATAAAATAATTCTACCATTAGATCTATGACCTTATAATGAACAATCCAGATTGACTACGAAATTAAAATATTTTACAAGGCAATTTTTCCCAAAATTTTGCTTCAGGGGCATTGGCCCACAATCCCCCGCTAGGGGGGAGGATCCATTAATTTTATCCATCCCCCCATTGGGAAATAGGATCCAAGAACGGCTGAAACAAACCTTTGAATAAGGAAGATAATCAGGCTCCACAATCAACAATCTCCCACTTGGAGACTGATCACAAAAAAACCATTGTTGTTGTACCTGCTGGACTTTGATCCACCTTGGACTTGGAAAGTTTCTCATCTTCACCTTCATTATTGAAGGCAAATTGATGCAAGAGAATCGACAAAAAAACACAAGTGAGAGATAGCTTGGCGCACTAGTGCGTATTTTGAAATATTTTGAATTCCAAAGATTGGTGTATTAATGTAATATATGGAAAAGATTTTGAGTTTTGAAAATATTTAATGATCGGAGGCTGAGCCATCACATAATATTGATGGGGGGATGCATTTTTATTTAATGTGAAGGATCACACCATAGATTTGGAGCGTCCGCTCATATCTGTCCGACTCAATATTTATTGTAATAAATGTTAAGTAGTTGAAAGATTTTATTTTCGATAGGATAACATAGAGTAGTTGGGGGGAAGAACTCAAAGAGTCCCTTTGTCTAAAGATTTGTATCGTTGCCGAGAAGAGGCTACAAAATCTAATGTATATTTTCCATTGTAGTCAAGAGCTGGGAGCTACAGAGAAATAGTGTATGAATGTATGTAAAGTTCAGTTGGATGAATATAGGAGAGGAATATTGTCTCAATGTGTGTTAGTATTGCATCTATCTAAATGAGTGAATGGTAGAATTTCTGTTTATTTTCAATTCTATGTTATTTTGTGTTCTTATTTGAGTGAGTTCAAGGAGTGCATAGCATCCGCAATGAGTGTGTTGACAGAGTCTGTTTCGACTCGTAAGATTAGAAGAGATCACAAGACCTTGTACGTGCAAGGAGTGCATAAATGTCTGCAAGGAGTGAGAAATCATCCACAGAGGAGTTGAGTGTGCAAGAGAACCTGTTGCAAGGTGTGCGCAGGTCGGGATTTCGACTAAGTGTCGAAGAGGGTGTTTAGAGGAACAAGAGAAAATCAAAGAAGTTAAGCTCAGGAGGGAGAGCGGCGAAAAATATTCAAGGAGAAAATTCCCTGAAGTTTCCATCAAAGTCAATGGACAAGATTCATTCCGGAGGGAGAAGAACGATTCTAGACCGTTGTATCCAGGAGAACCACACAAAATTTGACCGCAGAGTGTTTCAGCACTTCATGGTTAGGGAAATATGGAAGGATTGTAAGTGGAGAGTCACGAAGTCAGAAGTCGTGAATTGATCTCAGCCGTTGGATGTGAGGAGGATACATGGAAGCAGATTAAGGAATCTGGGAGTTAGAAGTCTAGAGGTTCGTGGGTGAGAGAACTAGAGTTTCATGAATTCGTGAAACCCAAACTATAGTGGAGCCGTAAAAAATCCGAAGAGACACATGGCGGAAGTCTGAATATTTGGAGAAGAGCGCTTCGGGAAGAACTGAAAGAAGAGCTCGATATATCCTCGAAGTTTGAATCGTGAAGGGATAGACCCACGGTAAAAACCATGATCACTTAGGGGAAAATGGGGCATGTGTATGTATAGTGGTTTTGGGTAACCGTAAGGACCAAAAGACTCGCTTTGACTTAGTACCTCTAATGATCCAAGACTGGGAGGTCGAGCATCCCTTTGGAGGGAAGGGAGGTCTGCGTCAAGTGGTATTAGAGAAATTACAAATGTGATTTATGTAGAAAGAGGAGACAGAGGAGCAGAATGATATTGTTAGAATGATATCAGACACATTAGCACACTGCCTCCTAGTAAACATGCAGAGCCACCCATAGCAAATAGAGCCATGGAAAGGGAGATGAGAGAGCTCAGAGCAAGGCTGGATGCCATGGAAATGACACAAAGGAGAGAACCTAAATCTAGAGATTTCAGCGAGGCAGAGAATGAAGAAGTATAAGTCGAAGAAACGGTAGCTGAGGATGTATCGAAAGAACACTTGTTAAAAGCTATTGTCAATTTGGGAATTAGAGGAAAGATCGACATCCCAATGTATGAAGGTAACTTAGACACAGAAGAATTGCTTGATTGGATATGAGAAATGGACAAGTATTTCGACTATGAGGATGTCGAGGAAGAGAAAAAGGTGAGACATGTCGTCACTAGGTTGAAAGGACCTGTAGCGTTGTGGTGGAATGAACTACAAGCCGATAGGAGGATCACAAGAAAAAAAAATATTAAGAGCTAAAGGCAAAATTCATGCCCAAGGATTACCTTTGTTAACATGTCTAGAGGATTCTGGCTAGTATGTATCTTTTCCAACTTCAAATATCCATCCTCCAAGAAGGATCATATGAAATGGTACCTGAGTTGTATATGATTAGTATTATAATGGAAGGTTGATTTCTTTGCAATATGAATGAAACTCTCACTATCACATTACAACCTTCTATTCTCCTACTTCTTTCCCAATTCCTCCATAAATATATGCAACAAAATTATATTTTTACTAGCCTCTATAGAAGAAACATACTCTGCTTCCATTGTTGAAAGTGAAAAAACCTTTTGCAGTTTCGAAATCCAACTTATTGTTGTTCCACCTACAATAAAAACATACCCTGTGGTGCTCCTCTTTCTATCTTTATCACCTGGCATATCTGAATCAACATATCCTTATAGAACAATGTTTGAACCTCCAAAACATAGTGCATGAGTAGCAGTACCTCCCAAATGCTTGAGAATCCATTTTATTGCCTCCCAATGTTCTTTACCTTGATTTTTAATATACCTTCTCAAAACTCCCATTGCATGTGCAATATCTAGTCTTGTGAAACCATCACATACACCAAGCTACCAACTGCTAATGAATAAGGGACTATGGACTTGTATTCCATATCCTCCAGTGTCTTAGGGCACATTTACTTAGTTAATTTGAAATGGTTTGCCAAAGGTGTACTAACTAGTCTTTTTTTTTGCATTCTAAACCTCTCCAACACCTTCTCTATGTACTCACCCCGAGACAATGACAATTTACGATTTTTCCTGTCTCTTGTTATTCTCATACCAAGGATTTTCTTTGCAACATCCAAATCATTCATTGAAAATGAATTAGCTAATTTATTCTTGAGCACATTTATATCCTGCTTATTAGACCTTGCAACAAGCATGCCATCTACATACAATAGCAAGATAATATAGCTTCCATTTCCTATCCTTTTAAAATAAACACAATGATCAAAATGGCATCTACTATAACCTTTTTCTATCATAAGCCTATCAAAATTCAAATACCACTGCCTTGGATCTTTCTTTAGGCCATACAATCTCTTCTTTAACTTGCATACCAAATTCTCCTTTCCTTTGTCCTCATACCCCCGTGGATGCTTCATATAAATATCTTCCTCCAAATCCCCATGGAGAAAAGTTGTTTTTTATATCTAATTGTTCAAGATTCAAATCTTCTACTGCCAAAAGACTTAAAATAGTCCTAATTGAAGTCATCTTAACAACATGAGAAAATATTTCATCAAACCCCTTTACAACAAGTCTAAAATTGTACCTCTTTATTCCTCCATCTTCTTCCTTCAACCTATAAACCCATTTATTCTATAATGCTCTTTTTCCTTTAGGAAACTGAACCAAGTCCCAAGTCTATTTATTTACCAAGGATTCCATTTCCTCTTTCATTCCTTGTTCCCACTTCTTTTTATTTTCTACATGCATTGCCTCTTCATAACTTTATGGTTCACCAGAATTAGTCAAAAATAAATAATACAATGAAGGAGAGTATCGTTCAGGGGGTCTACTTAACCTAGTAGATATCCTAACAACATGTGTAGGAGTTTGAGGTACCTGCTACTTCTTTTGTTGTACATTTTGATTTTCTGGTACCTTTGGAATTTATTTTTCAGTGATCAAATAAAGCAACGTGTATTCTAGTTTTATTTTTTCCTATTTCTTTCCCTGTAAATGATCTTTGTACATAACCTTCTCATTGAATATGACATGTCTACTCCTAATGATTTTTTGATTTTCATAATCCCATAAGCAATAACCAAAATCATTAACATCATATCCAATAAAGGTACACTTCTTGGATGCCTCAAGCTTTGTTCTATTTTCTTTATCAATATGGACAAATGCTTCACAACTGAAATTATTAAAAAAAGAATAGTTTACCTTTTTATATGTCCATGCCTCCTATGGAATTCCACCATCCAAAGAGCTTGAAGGTCCTCTATTTATTAAGTAAACAAAAATATCTACAACATCTGCCCAGAACTATAAGGGAAACCCAACATGCAATCTCATACTCCTTGTATGCTCCATGATTGTCCTGTTAATCCTTTCCGACACACCATTTTCTTGTGGTGTTCCTGGAACTATTTTCTCTCTACAAATCCCATAGTATGAATAATCATCACCAAACTCCTTGCTACAATATTCACCTCCATTATCTAATCTGAGACACTTCAACCTTTTTCTTGTGTAATACTCAACCAAAGCTTTCCATTTCTTAAAAGCGTCAAAAAGATCATATTTTTGTCGAATGCAATAAAACCAAGTTTTTCTAGTTGCATCATCAATAGAAGTAACATAATAATGAGAGCCGCCAAGAGATGATACCTGAGCTGGTCCCCATACATCTATATGCATAATCTCTAATCTTTCACTCTTCTTTTATTTTCTAACTCTAAGAAATCCGTCTCTTTTTTGTTTTCCATAAACACAGTGCTCACATAACTTCAAATCAATATGTTTAAGATATGGAAACACATTTCTTTTTTGAAGTATCTACATCCCCTTCTCACTCATGTGTCCAAGCTTATGATGCCAGAGTGTTGTATCCACTCCTATAGAAGCTAAAGACATATAAGACTCAGTATTGCAATTACATAAATGTAATGTACCTAATTTCTCTCCTTTTGGTATCACCAATGATCCTTGGGTGACCTTCTACACCTTATCTATAAATATAGATATACAATCTTCACTTTCCAAATGCCCTATTGAAATTAGATTTTTTCTTAGATATGGAACATGTATTACTTCTTTAAACAACCATTGGTTTCCATTCTTTTTCTTTATTTGTACCTTACCCATTCCAACAACTTTTTATGGTGCATCATCACCCAAATGAAGTTGTCCAAAATCACCTTGAACATAATCTAGAAAATGTTTTCTATGGGTTGTGGCATGAAATGAAGCCCATGAATATACTACCCAAGACTCAAAAAATTTATCTACAGAAAGAATCAAAGCATCTTGTAACACATCACTTGTTACATTTTCTTCCTTATTTTTCTCATGTTGTCCATCACCTTGTTTCTTTGGATATTTGCAGTCTTTCTTCAGATGTCCTTTCTTCCCACAATTCCAACACTCTATCTTTCCTAGTCTAGATTTGGATATACCCTTCCTATAATTCCCATGGTTCCTTGAGCCCTTTCCTCTATCCTTTTGTCTTCCCCCGTTCTCCATGGTCAACACAATACCTAATGTCCCACCTGTGATTTTTCGTTTCATTTCCTCACTAAGGATAACACCAAAAACATCATCAAATTTTAGAGTGTTTGAACCAGAGACATAGTTACTTACATCCATGACCAAGACATTCCAACTTTTTGGCAATGAACATAGGATTAGAAGAGCCCTGACCTCATCATCAAAGTACACTTTTACAAAACTTAGCTGATTAGTAACCATATTAAATTCATTTAAATGATTTGCAACGAAGCCACCTCTTGACATATTCATATTAAATAATTGCTTCATTATAAATACCTTATTCGATGCTGAGGGTTTTTCATATAGTTTATCCAATGCATCCATCAACTCCTACATTATATTTTATTTTGAAATATTGAAATCCATCGACGCTACCATGATTTGATGTATTGTTCCTAGTGCCTTTCTGTCAAGAACCTCCCATTCTTCATCCTTCATGGGCGTCAGCTTCTTTTCTATTCCACCCAATGGTAGGAATAGATCCTTCTGAGAAAAATAATATTCCATATGCATCTTCCATAACTAGTAGTTTTGGCCATTAAATTTCTCGACCCTAAACTTTCCATCTTCTGCCATTGCTCACACTCAAACCAGGAACCCCCTTTTCCTGCAAGTTACCTTTCACTTTGATACCAATTGTTAGAAAAACAGGATCACAAAGCAATAAAATAAAACAAATGCGGAAATAAAACACAAAAGATACACAATAAAATAGAGACATAAATATACATGGTTCACACAGTGTGGGCTATGTCCACCAGAGAAATTGCCAGGTCCTTCCTTTATTATTATCTAGGAAATGAAGGGATACAACCTACATCACACCCGTTGTAACTTCCTCTTTTCTTTCTCACAGTCTCCTCTCTCAGAATACAATATTCACACACATTCAAAGCCACAATACAATACCCTCATGAAAAGAGGGTTTCCTTATAGGGAAAAAAAACCCTAACATAACTTCTATCGTCAAATATGCGACCTTATAACGGATGGTCCAAATTGACTACGAAATTACAATATTTTACAAGGAAATGTTTCCCAAAATTTCACTTCGGGGGTGCTTCCTCCAATCCCCCACCAGGGGGGGGATCCATTAATTTTTGTCTCTCCCCCTAGACCCCCTTGATGACAATAGTGGGGGGAATACCCTCCCACACCCCCCCGTCGGGAAATGGGATCCAAGCATGGGTGAAACAAACCTATGAATCAGGAAGATAATCAGGCTCCACAATCAATAGGGGTAAATCCCCATCCAACAATTTTCCAAAACTTTAAAAAGTGAGGATCCTCATGGATGCATTGTCTTGATGTTGTTGCCAAAATTGTATCCATACAATACTACAAAGAAAAAATGCCTAAGTTTCTTTGAATTTCCTATCATTTGTTAATGCCCTTGGGGTTGTTGTTGGGGTCCTTCTTATCCTCTATCTATGCCTTCTAAAAGGTCATTTAATTGTCCTTCTTGTGGTTCTAGTATGTTCTCTCCCATGTATTTATCGATTCACCTTTGTATGAGGTTGATCCTCATCAATTAATAGTTAGAATTCCCCTTTTGCACATTGTTCATAATAGTGAACTTACTATACATTAATATGCTTATATTTTTAGCCTCTTCATCATGGTCATGCATCTCTTGGTCTTGGGGAACTATTTCTTATTTTCCCCATTGTATATCTCCTTATTCACTTGTGTCCCTCGTTTTTTTACTTCCATAGACATTTCTCGGTGTTATACATATGGATCTATGAGTATGTTCAAAAGGTCATGTGAATCTCAATATTGAATGTCCGATAGATCCAAATGTTAATGAGGTTGGTTTCCTCATACTTATACTTTTTCTATCCTTTGGTTATGTAAATTGAGTTGTTCATACCCCATTGACGATATTAGTATTTGAGATTCATGTTTTGTAGAACTGCACCATGAGGCATCCTTAAATGTCATTGATTTTAGAGGACCTGAGTCAAATGATGTTCTCTTGTCTTATTTACCCTTTGGTACAAATGTATTCATATCTTAGGGACTTTATTTGGTGGAAATTGTCCCTTGTACTTGAAAACAATTTTCTCTCATGTTGCCACTAAAGATCTAAGTTTGTTCTCATAGGGATTTTGTAAGTCTAGTTGGGACTAGTAATATGAAAAATTATCATAGGAAATTCCCATGATTGTGTTGTCTTCCCAGGTTGCAAGTAGTTATATTGCAATATCCTATACATATTTTATGCCCCAATATGTGTTATCTAGAGTAATCTTGTTCAAAACTTTATAAAATATGGTTAGTACTCATTGGAATTGTTGGAATATTGAGAGGGGGGGTGAATCATTATGAGCACTTTATACCACTTTAAAACATAATATATATTCTTTCACTTTATCAACAATGTTCAATAGTATATCATCAATGTATCAACTATGATTTCATTCAATATATCACGAGCATATAATCATAAGCAACATCACATCAACAACATCACATCAAATACAAAATACACCAGTATTCACGTGGAAACCCAAATGGGAGAAAAACACATAATGATTTCTTATATATATCAAGAATTAATTTATAGGAAGCACCAACTTCCAAATTCTCCAGCTACAACTAGAAGGAGGCTACAACCCGCTATTCTCAGGCTCCATTCTGAAGGAATCTACAACTCC
>ML859227.1:10274-25661 GCA_009831015.1 Picea engelmannii | reverse complement strand
CGTAGCTTCAAGAAGAAGATATTTGTCTATTCATCAACAATGAACAACAATCTGTCAATGATGCAGATTGCTCAAAATATGTATCAGAATTGTTGAGTGAATGTGTGCCTCCTGTTCTGCATCATTTGGCTGAATTCAAAGACTATCCTTATGAAGAAATTGTTGTCATAAATGATGATGAAGCTTTGAACTTAAATGAAATGGAGATGCAATCTCCCACTTGGCTTGAGAGTGAAAGGCGAGATAGAATGGATGTTGAAGTGACTGAAGCTAAAGTGTGCACTGAAGGTTGCAAATAAGTTCTGTCTTTTCGTTGTCGTAAATTTAATTTTGAAGAAAATGTTAATGAAGCAGGAAGACATTTCCATGTATGCTGTCACTAGATGACACCTATATGACTTACTCCTCCTTTGGGCTTGGAATGACTATTAGGTCTTGATATTGATATTGTATTTTTTTTTTAAATACCTACACAAAGGTGGCAATTTTGACGTCTTTCACTCTCTTCCCATCGCTATTGCCACGTCCAAGACGTCTCTCTTTCCACCTCCAAGATTGTCGCTCCCATAGCAACCACATCGAAGCTAGTAACTCTTGGCCGTCACCGTTGCCACCTGATGGACGTCGTTCTTGCGATGTTCAAGAGTGTCTCTCCGATAGCAACCACGTCGGAGCTAATACCTCATCCCGTCGGTCTTGCCACCTTCAGAACGTCTCTCTTGCCACCTTTGAAACATCTCTCTTGCCACGTTTGAAATGTCGGTCTTGCCACCTTTGAAGCGTCTCTCTTGCCACGTCTGAAACGTCTCACTTGCCACGTTTGCAATGTCTTACTTGCCACGTTTGAAACGTCGGTCTTGCCACGTTTGTAACGTCTCTCTTGCCACGTTTGAAATGTCTCTCTTGCCACATTTGCAACGTCGGTCTTGCCACGTTTGAAACGTCTCTCTTGCCACGTTTGAAACGTCGATCTTGCCACGTTTGAAACGTCTCTCTTGCCACGTTTGAAACGTCGGTCTTGCCACATTTGCAACGTCTCTCTTTCCATGTTTGAAACTTCGGTCTTGCCATGTTTGCAACGTCTCTCTTGCCACGTTTGAAACGTCGCAATATAGATGAAAACTAGGTCGTCGAAAAAACGACGTCATGTGAAATGACGTTTGAGGGGGTCCGAGGTTTGTCGGTCTTCCGACAATAGAAAGTGGCAATTGCGTCGAACGCGCCATCGGAATTTGACCCAAATGCAGTAGTGCAACTGTTCGCTGGTAAGAAAAAGATCCCTGCCCTATCTTTAATCCCAGTAAAAGATGAAGACCCTTTTCAACAATAGGGCCTAGACTTCATCAGAGAGATCCATCCACAATCAAGTGCTCAACATAGATGGATTCTAACCACTACCGATTAATTCACGAAATGGGTTGAAGCCATTCGAACTCAGAATGCTATAGATTCGGTAGTAATAAGCTTCTTGGAAGAAAACATCCTATCAAGATTTGGTTGTCCTCGGAAAATAGTCATTGGTAATTCTCAAGATTTTAAGTGTATCGAAATGATCAATTTGTGCCAGAAATACAATATTGTGTTAGGTCATTCTACAACCTATTATCCTCAGGGAAATGGGTTGGCCAAATCATCTAACAAGATCCTGATGACCATAATAAAAAAAGTGTTGACATAAAATAAAAAAATCTTGGCACATCCACCTAAAGTATGCCCTATGGGCGAACCGAATTGACACCAATAAATCGATAGGCATGTCCCCTTTTCAATTGGTTTATGGTACTGAAGTTGTCCTTCCTATCAATATTTCTCTTCCTGTGATGAAACTATGGAAGGATGTAAACGAAGAGCCAAATGACATTACGAGAAAGATGAACCAAATCATCGAAGTTCAACAAAATAGAGTGGAAGTAGATGATAAACTTCAAAAGTACCAGGATAATATGAAGGCCCTTTTTGATAAAAAATCCAAAGACAGGGAGTTTCTTCCTGGTGATCTAGTTTTAAAGTGGGAGGATAGAAAAGAAGATGCAGGGAAACATGGAAAGTTCGATCATCTCTGGTCCAGACCATTCAAAATTGCGGCTACTGAAGGAAAACACTCCTTCTTACTGGAAAATCTTGGTGGAGAAATCCTTGATGCTCCTATCAACGGGTGTTACTTAAAAAATTTCATGCAATAGTCATGTTTCAGATCTCCATTGTATATATTAGTTTGGATTGACATTCGCTTGTTCAATTCACAATTTCTCTTTTCTTTTGTAAATTATCCAAATCATTTTATCATTTTTTGTAAATATTTTCAATAAATCATGTTTACTTGACATCATAAAAAAAAAATATAAAAAACATCTGTATCACATACTATATCTATTCTACATACTTTTCTGATATTTCTCATTTTGTTCGTGTGAAGAATATATCTTGTTTAACGAGAGGTGAGGATGAATAAGAACCCGACACTAATTTTTCCAAACATTCAATTTCTCTCAAAACAAGTGATGAATTAATGATCTGCCTATTTGAAATTTCAAAAGGAAAACAAGGTATGAGTTCCTACATTTCTAGTTCAAATAAGATTTTTTGAGTAATTATTTGAAACAAATGGGAAGGAAGATTCACTCATAATAATACTGTCATCCGACAGAAGTATAAAATTACAGCTTCAAGGATCATACAGATACATTCTAAAGCCATCTATGAATTAAAAATAAAATAATAATAAACAAGTTGGAAGGAATTCTGAATCAAATACACAAACTTAGGTGGGATTGGGATTTTTGTGTCAGGTCTTCCGAATCCTCATTTGGTTACTTCTTCCTATCCCCAAGTTCTTATCCACTTCATCTTTCCTTTATCCTTGCTTAATCTTCATAAAGAGAAAGAAGCTCACATTGACTCTGAGAACTCAAAAACATACTTTCAAAACAAGGTTAGGAGAAAATCTTTATCCTCCTTTGATTTCAATTGAAAAACGTGTCTAGGATAATCCTAATGTTGGATCATGTTGTCATTGGTGCCAATAGTTTGATTGATTGATTTCATTAATTGATGTCAAGTGATTGATTGATGCCAAAGGATTGATTGATGAATGATTGATATGTATTATCCTTGATGAAAATGCATAGATGAAGATGGATCAATAAGTTGTCATTGATATGATGGATCAATGAGTTGTCATTGATATAATGAATATGGATCAATGAGTTTTCATTGATATAATGAAGATGGATCGATGTGGTTTCATTGGTATATGATGCATTGTTGGAAAAATGTATAGATGACTCATTATTGTCTTATCATGATTGATAAGGTTCCCAAATGGATGAACTCCAAAGTGGTCCCCTTATGGTGAAAGCCCTCACGGGAAGACGCTTTGTAGATTGAGTTATCCTAGAAGAATGGTTGGAGGACCTGTGCTTGTATGTGGAATAATGAGATGAAGATCAACAAATTTTTTGGTGAAACTATCCTAGATGGATAGTTCTTGTCATGCCATTTCCGGTGGTATGTGGAATGTCACATAACTCCTCACGGTTTGAGAGTTATGGCCATATGAAGTTGGAGGACCCCCATATGAAGGCTTGAAGCCCCCAAGGTCAAAGAAGTCGAAGTGACCTAAAATAGGAAATCATTATTTGAATAATAAAGAGAAGGGAAAAAATCAAGAAAGATTATTTAAATGATAAATTAAGGTGACAAAATCAAGAAGGAATATTTAAATGATAAAGTAATGGAGAATTTTCTATTCATGGAAAGTGGTTAACCCTAAAATAAGGAAAATAGGTTAAGTGACCCAGAAATGGGTTAAGTGACCTAAAAATGGGTTAAGTGACCTAGAGGATGAAAGTATAAATAAGATAGCTATGGACTCTTGCTATCATCATTTTTGTGGATCAATGGATAGATTCTAGTGAGAATATCTTTTGAAGTATTGATGAAGAGCTTCTTATGAGAGCATTTTGGTGTGGATCTCTTGAGCATGATTGAAGATCTATTCTAAGAAAGAGAGATAGAGGAGGATCTCATGGACGCATTGAAGTTTCAGAAAGTATGAGATCATGACGGCGAAATTCTTGGAATCACAAAAATACCTTATTTTCTGGTGCGTACGCGGGCTGTCTGTGTATAGGGAGCATATATGCAAGCTGTCAGTGTACAAGGTGCGTACAGTACGCAGGCTGTCAATGCATAGGGAGATTATAGTGAAAAACTCATGGAGTTTTGTGGTTGAGCTGATGCCAAGATGTTGAAGACTAACTCAGGTTCCGGATCTGTACTTTATGGGCTCAGATCTATCACTAAGACATTGGTATGGTTACATTATTATCTTGATGGATAGCATTGCTTATTGTGTTGTGAATGCCTAGGGCATTCTTGGTATGGTTGCTATGATGTGGTCTATGTTGGTTGATGGAGTGAGCAACACTCTTATGATTCAATACTGATATGATGGCTATAGTATGTTGATTGTTTATACATGATTGAGTAACATTCATATTTATTGGTTTTGGAGCATGAGTAAGATATTGGAGAGATTGGATTTATTGCAACTGGATGGTGGTCAGTTTGGATAGTGACAAACAAAAGAGAATGATAAATTGGTTGCAGAGGATCTGAGTTGATTTTGAAGGACAAACCCTAATAGATTAGAATGTATACATAGGCTGCAGTACTGTTTGGGAGTGTATACGCAGGTTGTAGTACTGATTGGGCGCGTATACATGCGGGCTATACTACTGGTAGGGCATGTACACACGCATGATGCACTACTGATAGGTCACATGTCTATTGCAGATTGACATTTGTTGAGGATTGTTGCCTCATCTCAGTTGATGCTGAGGGTGTAAGTTGAGTCTTGCATTATAGAGTTGGTGCTCTTGTAGAGTTGTACTCTATTTAATTGTTGCTGATAAACCCCAAGGATTGTAGTCCGTAATAAAAATAAAATTGTACATACATCTTGTGTTCTTTGTGTTCCTTGTGGTGATGACTTGTTGATGATATATTGTTGATATATGTTGCTAATATGTGTTCACATATAATTGGTTATAAATGAAAACAATGAGTAATGAGTAAAATGTTGAATTCTAACTAATGAGTTTTGTGTAAGAGGTACTTTGAAAAAGATCCCCACACTCATGCACGCCCCCTATTAGTGTGGTAGGTGTGTCCAACAATTTGTATCAGAGTAGGCCTTCACTACAAGACTTAACAAGATTGAAGGAGATCCATAGACACACAAATGGATGATGAAGTTCCAATCCTTGATGAAGAAAACTATTCTACTTGGAGAATAGATATGAGATTGTATTTGAAGACAATGGGAGCAACTATTTGGAAGGCAACCATTGGTGGATCAATTCCTTTGAAGAACAAGTCAAAGTTTGCAGCTCAAAGAGAAGGAAAGAAGAATGATGCATTGAATCTCAAGACCATTCTTAGTGGACTCTCAAGCCCTATAAAAGAGAGCATGGGACAATTCACTTCCACCAAGGATCTATGGCTAAATATGGAAGAGACATATCAAAGCAAGAAAGAGAAGGAACATATTGAAGACCACTCCATCAAGATTATGAAAGCTAAAGAATCTCCAAAAACCCTTGATTGTATTATTTCTAAATGTGATCTTGAAAACATTTCAAGTGAAGATAGCACAAAAGAAGATCCCAAAAGTATTTCAAATGAAGATATAGAATCTCCAAAGACTCTTGATTGCAATGATTCAAAATGTGATGATGTTGAATTTTTCTCTACAAGTGAAGAAGAAAATCTAGAAGTAGTTTGGATAAAGTCAATTGATTGTTATCCCATGGAAGAAGTAGAAGAAAAACTATTGGAGCTTAAAAGAAAGGTTGAAGATGGTTTATATGAATATAGCAATGACCACTATTATATAGACTATAACTATCTTTCGGATAACACTAAAAAGTTTCTCAAGAAGAGTCAAAGGCACATCTTGAAGTTGAAATAAATGCTCAAAGAATTAGAAGAAAGTAGTAAGACTCAATTAGAAGAAAAGGAAGAAGAGATCACAAGACTAAAGAATGGAAAAGAAGATATGAATGTAGATGATGAGGTTAGCAAAAATTTTGAAATCATTGTCCATCTCAAGACCCAAATTGAAGAGGCCAAAAGAATAGAGGAACTATTGAAGAATCAAGTGAATGAAAAGGAAGACACATGCTGTAAGTTAGAAGATGAAATTGTTGACCTTACAAAGAAGGTAGAGAAGTCAAACAAATTCTTGAATAACTCAAAATTTTTGGATGAGATCTTGGAAAGTCAAAGATCACCATGTGATAAATCAAGACTTAGATACAAAGGAGACGATACACATGCTGAAGAAAGCACCTCAAAGAAGCATGAGGTAAGTCCATCAAATAAGGAAGACAATGTTGCAAAACAACCATCTACACAAGGCAAATAAAATCTAGCAAAGCAAGGAAGACATCAAGAAGCTATTCTTGGGACACCAAAGAAAAGGTATGAAAGTATTTTTCATGGGTATTGTTATTCACATAATGGATATGGTCACAAACATTTTGAATGTAGATTTTATGAAAGGAGATATAATGGAAGATTTTATAACACCATGAGGTGTTGGATATGTGATCAAGTAGGAAAAATTGCTGTTCACTGTAACACCATGAGATGATACAACTGTAGTGGATTTTGCCACAAATCCCAGGAGTGATGGAACAAAAGAAGAAAGTCCATGATGAGGACTTCACATAGAATGGCTAGAAAAATGAATGAAGTAAGGAAGGGAAACATCTTTGAAAATATGGATGCTTAGAGCTCAAGTTCTGAAGAGTAGGTACATCTCCAAAAGTCGATGAAGAAGACAAAGTATCCAGAACAAAATGAAAGACTGAAGGGAATATCAAAAGTGTCATCTACTGAGGTATATGCAGGTGACAATGGTGACAGTCGCGTACATACACAAGCTAACCTTGAATAGGCCGCGTACATACGTGAGTTGTTGTGCAGCAGACAACATATATGTAGTAAAGCCTTGGGAAAAAGGCAATGCACATGAGTTGCATCTTGATGTGATGGTATAACTCTGTGATGCAGGGTTTGACATTGTTTGTTGCAGGTTTTGACACTGTTTTCTATAGGTTTTCATGATTCTATATTGGATTATGTAAGGTGATGATGTAAAATAAAAATCTTGGGTGCATGGAACTAACCAATGAACATGGATTGATGCACTTTCTATTGAATAACAATGCTGGTTATGATAGTGAAGTTATGACACCTTGGTTATGTGATATATCTTGATGATGTATTGGATGCTTACTTGTTGGAAAGCTTGATGCATGCACTTAGGATATGGATGGGATACACATTGGGACATGTGTTTGGTGAGTTTAAGAGGTGATCATGTTGTACATCATTGTTTATCTATAGTTGATGCATGATTGGTACTTTTCTAGTACATCAATAGAGGCACCTACTAGCAGTTTATTTGGCATACATGTATGAGATTCATCATTTTGTGGTGTTGGTGCATGATGGTGTACAAGTTTTGGTACACTCAGATATGGCATATGCTTGATGATACTACACCATTGGTACTACTTGATTAACACAACAATTTTCATTTGTTTGAGATACATGATTGTGGTACTTGGTTTATGATGGAGACATATCATGAGTGATATGATACATTGTTTGGCATGTTGGTAGATGCACATGGTTGGCATATTGGTATATGCACATGGTTGGAATATTGGTGGATGCACATGGTTGGTGGATGCACATGTTCGCTTGTTGATAGAGGAATATGATTGATACATTCCATGGATGATATCTTTTGGCACATTGCATAATGTTGATGTACATGGTTGATGTACATGGGTGTTGTGCATGGTGGGCACATTTTGGTACATGATGTACTTGGTTGATATTTTGTTCATGATTCTCTATTTCATTGTTGACATATATTTTGTTTCATGATGTATGGTATGGCACAAGTTTGATGCATGGACATGTCCAAGGATTTTCATATGGTAGCATATTGTTCATCTTGTAGAGAATATAGGGGGAGAAATACCCTTAGGGGGAGTCATTATTCTTCCCATGATTCTAGGAGGAGATATTTATCAGATGCATACCTAGAAAAGAGCCCTATATTTGAAGAAATAACAATGGTCATAGGGGGAGTATGTTCGATGTATCTTCAACATTACATCAGAGTGATATCCTTTGTTCAAAAAGGGAGAGTTTTTCAAAGGCATTCAGACAGGGGGAGCAACCCCAATAAGAAAATGGCCCTTTTCCATTGATGTCAAAGGGGGAGAGTTAATCACATTGATGTGATTGATGTTTGTTGATGGGAAATATAGTCACATTGACTATTGATGTAGAGCATGCCTTATCTACATGTTGACATCAATAATTGGTAATTGGTGTTGACATCAATGTTGGTATTGCCATCATTGCCAAAGGGGGAGATTGTTGGATCATGTTGTCATTAATGCCAATTGTTTGATTGATTGATGTCATTAATTGACATCAAGTGATTGATTGATGCCAAAGGATTGATTGATTGATGATTGATATGTATTATCCTTGATGAGAATGCATAGATGAATATGGATCAATGAGTTGTCATTGATATGATGGATCAATGAGTTTTTATTGATACAATGAAGATGGATCAATGAGTTGTCATTGATATAATGAAGATGGATCGATGTGGTTTCATTGGTATATGGTGCATTGTTGGAAAAATGTATAGATGACTCATTATTGTCTTATCATGATTGATAAGATGACCAAATGGATGAAATCCAAAGTGGTCCCCTTATGGTGAAAGCCCTCACGGGAAGATGCTTTGCGGATTGAGTTATCCTAGAAGAATGGTTGGAGGACCCATGCTTGTATGTGGAATAATGAGATGAAGATCAATGAATTTATTGGTGAAACTATCCTAGATGGATAATGCTTTTCATACCATTTCCGGTGGTATGTTGAATGTCACAGAACTCCTCACGGTTTGAGAGTTATGGCCTTACGAAGTTGGAGGACCCCCATATGAAGGCTTGAAGCCCCCAAGGTCAAATAAGTCAAAGTGACCTAAAAGAAGAAATCATTATTTGCATAATAAAGAGAAGTGAAAAAATCAAGAAAGATTATTTAAATGATAAAGTAAGGTGACACAATCAAGAAGGAATATTTAAATGATAAAGTAATGGAGAACTTTCTATTCATAGAAAGTGGTTAACCCTAAAATAAGGAAAATAGGTTAAGTGACCTAGAAATGGGTTAAGTGACCTAGAGGATGAAAGTATAAATAAGATAGCTATGGAATCTTGCTATCATCCTTTTTGTGGATCAATGGAGAGCTTCTAGTGAGAAAATATTTTGAAGTATTGATGAAGAGCTTCTTGTGAGAAAATTTTGGTGTGGATCTCTTAAGCATGATTGAAGATATATTTTGATAAAGAGAGCAAGAGGAGGATCTCATGGATGCATTGAAGTTTCAGAAATTCTGATATCACGACGAAAAAATTATCGAAATCACATAAAAACCCTATTTTCTGGTGCATACGTGGGCTGTCTGTGTATAGGGAGCGTATACACAAGCTGTCAGTGTACAAGGTACGTACAATATGCAGGTTGTTAGTGCATAGGGAGCGTACAGTGAAAAAATCATGGAGTTTTTTGGTTGAGCTGATGCCAAGCTGTTGAAGACTGAAGCAGGTTTCATATCTGTACTCTATAGGCTCAGATCTATCACTAAGACACTGGTATGGTTACATTATTATCTTGATGGATAACATTGATTATTGTGTTGTGAATGCCTAGGGAATTCTTGGTATGGTTGCTATGATGTGGTCTATGTTAGTTGATGGAGTGAGAAACACTCTTATGATTAAGTACTGATATGATGGCTATAGTATGTTGATTGTTTATACATGATTGAGTAGCATTCATATTGATTGGTTGTAGAGCATGAGTAAGCTATTTTAGAGATTGGATGTATTGCAACTGACTGGTGGTCAGTTTGGACAATGACAAATAGAAGAGAATGATAAATTGGTTGCATAGGATCTGAGTTTATTTTGAGGGACATACCCTAATAGCTCAGAAGGTATACGCAGGCTGCAATACTGTTTGGGATCGTATACATAGGTTGTAGTACTGATTGGGCACATATACACATGGGCTGTACTACTGGTAGGGAGCGTACACACTCATGATGCACTACTGATAGGTCGCATGCCTGTTGCAGATTGACATCTGTTGAGGATTGTTGCCTCATCTCAGTTGACGCTGAGGGTGTAAATTGAGTCTTGCATTATAGAGATGGTGCTCATGTAGAGTTGTACTCTATTCAGTTGTTGCTAATAAACCCCAAGGATTGTAGTCCATAATAAAAAGAAAATTGTACATACATCTTGTGTTCTTTATGTTCCTTGTGGTGATGACTTGTTGATGATATATTGCTGATATATGTTGCTGATGTGTGTTCACATCTAACTGGTTATAAATGACAACAATGAGTAATGAGTAAAATTTTGAATGCTAACTAATGAGTTTTGTGTAAGAGGGAAGTTTGAAAAAGAGCCCCACACTCATTCACCCCCCCTCTAAGTGTGGTAGGTGTGTCCAACACCTAATAATTTTAGCTCTTTTATCAGACTTTAAATTGATTAATTTGCTCAAGGTTGAACCCTGAAAAGATTAATATTCTCATAAATTCCTCCCCTATAGGCAAAGGTGTATTGAAAATCAGAAGAGAGTTAGTTTCAGAGTATTCTCAAAATCGTTGACAGACCTTTGTTTCAAAAATTTTAAATAGATATCATCCCTTGTATGATACATACAGGTTGATTGCCCCCACTTCAAAATTTTAAAATATAAGACAAATGGTGAAAGGAAATTCATGATTTGATTGCCCCCATCTCGTCGAAAAGAGATGATGAAAGGAAATTCATATAATGATTTCCCTCATCTCAACAAAGTATAAAAGTACTGATTGAAGTTGTGAAAGGAAATTCAATGGGATAAGTGGATAACTTCACCGAGGTACTGAACGTGCTCACTGGTAGTGAAGCATTATCTATGATATATTCAAGGCTATCATACATATCCATATAACATACTCTGTCTTCTAGTTCTCTTTCCAGTGATATTTACACTCTGAACCAATTAGAAACTCCCTAAAATAAACTGTTACATCTGCTTAACCTTGATGCAAATGAAGTCAGTCCGAGTATGATATTTCAGTTAAATCTATTTTGATTATCTTAAACAATTCTAAATCAGTTTTAGGAAAAGGAAATTTTAATAGCCTGACTTAAGAGCAATTAATTGAATATGTTTTAGAGGTTCTCAAGATTTGGTTAAGTTCATTCTTCTATGAATGATTAATTCTTGAGTAAAACTGGAAAATGTTTTTCAAAAAGAAATAATGACTCCATTCACCCAATAGAGTCACTTGATCTACTGTTCTTTCACGCCTCATAGGGAGCCACAATCCCTAGATGGAGACTATGTTGGAACACACACAATTTTGAACTTTTGAGTTTTATGGTTTTCACCTCTCAGAAATACAATTTTACACAAAATATCCTTTTAATTTTAAATCAAATTCATTGGTCGTATTTTAATAATAAAGAACGTACATTATCCACCTTCGATGGGTTCCCAATAATTTCTCTTGAGTAAATTTTCTCTCAAAGTTGAATTCTTTCTCCCTTTTCCATAGCTTGGAATTGGCCCATTTATAGCCTTCAAAATGGAACTGAAGGGATGGGTCGGAACGTTTCCATTATATGGAAGCCCAAGGATCATAAATCTCCTGTCATGACATGGAAACCCGACATTTAATTTTTATTTTCTGGCACAAATCCCGATGTACGCAGGCTGTAGTGGAGCATCCCACGTATACACATGCCGTATAGTGTGCAAGATGCATATAAGTGGAAACATATTAATTTTTGTCTCTGGATTTTATTAATAGGGAAGATAAGTCTACATAGGGAAATGGAATAAGGCCCTCTGTGCAAGATTTCATAAGGTGAGGAATTTTTTTCTATAACATGAACACCACTCTGAAGGTGGATACTCTAGATATGTTTCCTTTAACCGCATGGATCACGATCAAAGCATAATCCCAACATGGATGTCTCAAGGAGCCTTAAAATTAGTTGGGATTATGCATGAACTGCCCAAAATTATAGAAAGGCTTCTTCTAAAATTTGACCTGGACAAATCTTGTTCCCCAGAAGATCACATCTAGAACTTCTATTTAGCTATCTGAATCCTTGATTTCCACCACAAGGATGTGTTCTGTAGACTCTTTCCTTACACTTTCTAGAACAATTATTTTACATGGTAATATAATCTACCGGTTGGATCCATAACCTACATGGAGGATTTCGAGAAAGACGTCTTCGGAAAGTTCAGAGATGAGAAAACTCCCACAACCTTGTTCAAAGAACTGGTGGATTTATAAATGGAGAAAAAGGAGAAGGTCAAGGATTTAAACCAACATTTCACCACCATCCTCAACAAGTTCCTTGTTGATTTTGCCCCTCTAGAAGCCATGACTGTAGAATATTAAACTTCAACATTACACCTCTCCATAAGCATGTTCGTTAAGCGAGCTGGAAAAGGTACTTTGGCCCAGAATTTTGAATAAGCCAAGGAGGTTGAGAAAGAGTTGCCTTTCTTTGGGAAACCATCCTATATCCAAGGAAACCAAAATAGTCGAGAAGAAACCTTTGGTCTTGAATAAACCTCCTGAAAAGGATCCCAAGGACTTAGACATCATGGTCAATTTGGTTAAAAAGTTGTCCAATGAAGTAGTGGACCTAAATAAAAATGCAGGTGAAGGATCTTCCAAGAAGAAACCTTTCCACCCATTCTTCAAAAATAATGAAAACCTACCTAAACCACTAGATACCCCTGGTATTATATTAAATTTGGATGATTTCAGCATGGAAAAATTTTGTTCCTATCACCAAATGAACCATTCCAAAAAAAACTGCCCTCAATGGATTAATTCCATGATCCTGGTCATCAACCAACTGTTAGATCAGTAGGAAGATACCGATTACCAAATGAAAGAAATGAAGAAATAAGAGACCAATGAAGACAAGGACACCATAGAGGAATTATCCATGTTTCTGCGGGACTAGTGTTTAGATTCACACAATGAACATGTCAAAGAGATTTCTATAGGAGATACTGTAATATCCCAATTTTTACTACTGGAATTATTTGTAAATAAATATTTAAATACTTTGCATGATTACTTTATAACTCTAGGACACTAACTCCATGGTTCAAATATACCATGGTATTGTGAATATTGTAAGTATTTTTTTTGTACTTAATAAAGAATAAGAATACCAAGATAAATTGAGCTCGAGCGCCTATAGGGGCTATGATACCACATGAGGGGAAAGGTGAGGGGGTATAAGGGGGGTTTTATGCATAAATTACCTACCTTATGCTATACTGAACCTTCACTTATTTTCAAATTTGAAATTCAAAACAAAAATGAGTCAAGAGGACTGGAAGAAACCAACTCCTCAATCTAAGCCACAACTCCTAAATTTTAACAATCTGTCTCCCCTACATTCTTGGAACCAGGGGGATAAGTTGAGTTTGAAATCTATATCTATTAGGCATGATGAAAATTCAAATGGGGAGAAGAAGGTTAGAAAAAGTGATAGAGAAGAGTTGGGAGAGGTTAGACATGGGAGGAAGATAGTGAAACCCATAATATACAAACCGACCATGATTGGAACTTTTTAGCCTTGACAAGAAGCCAATGGAACATGGAATACTTTGTTGAAATTTGAATAGTATCGACCTTCTATGCACATACTGAATATCACGAGAGTGATGAATTTATGAGGTACTGAACAATAGAGAAGGAAATGCTCACTATGTTGTGTGGGGTAGGTATGTGGGTGCCATAGGACTGATCTTTCATCAAGAAATATGTAGAAGGAAATGTTGGTTAGAGTCCAAATTTTAGAGTTAACAATCCCCGCTTCACCCTGGTGGTATCATAGCATGACTAGGGGTGGCATCCACTGTGTATTTTCCTATGGTTGGAAGGAAACAACTCACTTAGTTGGTGGTTGGTCTACAAGTTTTCAACATATAAGTTTAATCTCTATGTTGGTTATAAATTTCATTGTCTTTTTTTTGAAAAACATTGTTTCTAGTTTCCAAGAAGGCTAATTTTTAATGTTGGTTGAATTAAAATTTTGAATAACCATACTTGTGGAGTGATAAATATGGGATTTGGTAATATTTAGTAATTCGTATCTATTTTTGATCTCTGTGAAATTATTTTTATACCCTATTTTGTTTTTAGAATTATGTGACTTGAAGATTCAAGGCAGACAAAACCAATTTTAGTAGTCTGCATTCTAAAAATATACATAAGATCATGTTTATAATTTTTGTAGACACAACGAGATTTGATACCCATGCTAAGACACACAAAAAATGCATGCTAAGACACAAAAAAAATGCTGAACCCATGTGTTTTCCAATTATATATATATATATATATATATATATATATATATATATATATATATATATATATATATATATATATATAATGACTAATGATAGTTAATGTTAATTGTATGTAATGGTTTTTGAGCAACGTTTAAGCAATTGGTGTTCCTTATTATTGGTCTAAGTAAATCTATGCTTGAAAAGAGCATTCGACTTATTTCGTGAGTGAGAATGTTGGTATCTTTACACATGTACATCCTGGCTTAAACTATTGATTAAGGTTGGTTGTCATTGATGTCAACCCTTGAAGAAAGCCCCGTAGCACAAAGGTTAGGTAATGGAACTAATATTGTTTGATGTAAAGATGACTCATTATTGTCTTTTCATGGTTGATAATAAGTATAAATGAATGAACTCCAAAGTGGTCCCCTTATGGTGAAATCCCTCAAGGGAAGACGCTTTGCGGATTGAGTTATCCTAGAAGTATGGTTAGAGAACCCATGCTTATTTGTGGAATAATGAGACGAATGCCAGTGAAATTTTCAGTGAAAATATCCTAGATGGGTAATGCTTTTCATGCCATTTCTAGTGGTATGTGGAACGTCACATAACTCCTCACAGTTAGAGAGTTATGGCCATGAGAAGTTGGAGAACCCAGGTTTGGGTAATGGACCCAAGTTTGTTTGATGGATAACGGTATGAGTTTTGATACATTTTCAGGAAATACTATTCTATATGTATAGTACATTTCATTCCATTTCTAGTGGTATGTGGAATGTCACATAACTCCTCACGGTTTGAGAGTTATGGCCTTACGAAGTTGGAGGACCCTCATATGTCATCTAGAAGCCCCAAAAGGTCAAAGTAGTCAAAGTGGTTTAA